>JAFFST010053934.1:258923-270755 GCA_022414735.1 Noturus placidus
AATCTATTCTCAGCAAAGCATTGTATAGGAGGCTAGAATTTGAAAAATGTTTTGTGGAAATCCCTGTTAAACATGATGTGAAAAAAATCGGTCCATCCTTGGTTATTGTCGATTCTTCCTGAGGTCTTATTGATCTCAACTGGTCACAATCCGTTGATCAACACTGTACTTGTTGTGGTGTGGGAGGAATTATTCCATAGCATGCCTATTGGGTTGGGTTATTATGTGCCATTGCCAAAGAGATTACAGTCTGCTTTAGGTGTGAGTAGGACTGTTCGGCCTGCTCTCACAGATACTCTTGACCAATCTTGCTTCCGCAGTTATAATTTTTTTGCACCAGCCTGTGATTTCTTAAAAACTTAGTTTTTTATTTTTCTTAAAATATAAACAAATTATTCATTTAAACAGAGCAATGTAAATCACGATAAAGAAGTTACTAAGGGGTTATTAATGAACAAATGTGCCATGAACAATCCACCATTTCAAATACGCTCAAAAGTTAACTGAGTACCAATGTGAATGTGGCCTGTTTTTTATCCTGCAAGCTTAATAATAAGTGCAAAAACAGGTTCCTAGTAAGCTTTTGTATTCAGCTGCTATAGAGGTGCGACTCTAGACTCAATCATATCTGAATAAAACATAGGTAATCAATAAGAAAATACGGAAGTCTGACACGGATCTTCAAATTTGCCATACAAATGCATATTCTTCCCATTAGAACTTTACAGGGTCAATTTCAACTCGTCTTCTGTTAACATAGTCCAAGAAAGATTCAGAGTTTCTCTTCAGGATAATGCAAACCCCATGAGTATTTTGAAACCAGCTCATTAATCTACTGCAAATGAAATAGACTGACTTGTTATTTTCATTCTGGCCTGCAATCTCTCCTGAAAGAGTGGTTATTAGACCACGGTTCTGTATGGCTTGGAATTTCTTTCATTCTACAGAGATGGCTCTGTTACTCTGGGACACTGCCATCCCAACAATAATGGGGATAACATCTTGAATGGAATCTGATGGCATATATGCTCCAAAATGCTGTCTTAAATACAGTAATACATAAATACAGTAAATACAATAAATACAGTAATGTAGTGATCACATCAATGTAACTATGTCACTAATAATAATCACTAATAATTCTGCCATCTGTTCAATTAATATTCCAAAATGTACAATGCCGCTCAAAAGTTTTTGACCACGTGGAGTTTCTTTACAGTTTAATCGTTAATATTGCCCCAGACCAAACTAAATGATACAGAATAGCAATTACCCACACCTTTATGGGGCTTATTAACCCATCACTCTCAGATCCTAAAGGGACTCTAAATCAAGGCTATCCAGCCTATAGATAAACTCATACACAGAGCCAGTATTAATCATAAAACAGAACTGTTGTGTATTACAAGTGTGTAATCAGGGTGAAAAATATTTTAGACTTTTCCAATCAGATTATACCCAAACTGTTCCAATAACAATCTCCTACCTGACATTTTTCAGTTTGACAAACATATAATAAACATTTCACTTATTCACTTACTGTATACTGTAACTATCCCTTTATTACATTTTATAATTTTAAAAGTAAATGAGATCATTTAAACGAAAATACTATATAGAGTGTTCAAAAACCTTTGAATGGTTATGTATATTTTACTTTTATAGAATCATATTCTACTATTTGCAGCAGTAAACACAAACATTTATAAATATATTCACAATCACCTTTCTTCATGTTATGATTGAAATATGACCCATCATTTTGATGAACCACCACCATTTTCTCATTTGCTAAAAATATTTTGAGATTTAAAAAATTGTAACATTTATGTTTATATAGCAGTCCTTCATTCAGTCAGTCATCTATTCTTCTTCAATAATTACTATAATCAGCTTGTGGCTACAGTGGATCCAGAGCCTATCTTGGAAATGCCAAGTGCAAGGCTGGGGACACCTTGAATGGGATGCCAGTCCATTGCACGGTACCATGCGCGCGCGCGCACACACACACACACACACACACACACACACACACACACACACTTTTGGGCAATTTAGCCAATCCATCTACTGGCATGTTTTTCAGAGGTGGAAGGAAAATGGTGTACCCAGAGGAGCACTACAAAAATGGGGAGAACATGCACAGAAAGGCCTTGCAGTAGGTAACCCAAGCTCAGGATCGAGCCAGGAACCCTGGGGATGTGAGAGGATAACTTTCCCATGTTTATATATTGTATTTAGAGATAAACATCTTTTTTTGCACTGTACAACATTTTGTTGAAAAATTAAATGCGTATGGAATGAACACAAAAACGAATTTTCACAGAAGCACATTCAGTGAAGGCTAAGGAGAAGGAATATTAGCTATTAAACATTAGAGGGTCATATTATTCCTTATTATGTTAGCTATTGCACATTATGCAGCCATATTATTCCTTATTGCTCCCTGCCCCTTCACTGCAGTCATTACAGTGGGTCTGGTCACTGACTGCATAAACGACAGCCTTTTGAATTGGGGCTGCTAGAATTTTAAGCATGTGCTATGACGTCACACTCAAATGATAGTCAAATCTTATGATATACCACAATGAGGTTAAGTTATTAAATCAAATGTGCTGATTAATTTCCTATAACAGCATGGCTTTGACAATACTTACAACTGTAACATACATGATGGGTTTATATTAATGTGCTCCTTTAATATATCATTGCTACTATAGTAACAACACATTGACCTAGTCTAAGCCTGTTACTAAACAAAGAAAAGCATATAGTTGATACGGTGAAGTTTTCTTTAAATATACATATAGTTCACATTTACAGAAGGAGTCTCAAGGGTAAAAGCCAGTCAGTTTCCTGACATAGAGAATAGTTCCTATTATTGAGTATATGAGTATTATAGAAGCTCTACACAATTGTTCCATCACCAGGATCTATTTATTTTCTCTCGAAATTAATGATATAAAAATTAAGGTTACTGAAAAACTGGAAACCATAATATCCTAAATACTTGAGTCTTGTGGACATAGTGTGTAATTGTTGTACTTATAATTCTCAATGTACTTGCTGGCAAATTGTTTGGAAAACTACCTCTGATTTACAAACGCAAAACACTCCATTGTTTGATTATTATTATTATTATTATTATTATTATTAGTTGCCGTTTTACATTTATGACATTTGGGAGATGCCCTTATCCAAAGCAACTTACAGAAGTGCTTTAAAGTCTCAAGAAAAATATCTTAAAGTGCACCCATTATAGTTTTGAAAAAGGCGGTTTGTAACAACTGCGCTGTAAAATTTCTTTAAGCTAAATACACTTAAATATAACAAAAATTTAACTGAAACTTGTTATATTTAAGTGTATTTGGCTTAAAGAAATTGATTTATCAACTTAAAAATTTGGAGGTAATTAGTTTCCTCAAATGTTTTGAGTTAAATGAACTTATCCGGTTTTACAGTGCAGTTAAATGGGACTACAGAGGCTGTCGCCGGTTGTCCGAACTCGGCTCAACCGTGTTAAAGGCTACTTTCAGGCCCCACACTGCCTACAGCCTACACCACTGAAGACGCTAAGCGGAGCGCGTCTTTTTTAATCATGTGTGGGCCAACTAGACATTGCCCTCCATTTTCAGCCCACGCTTTTGGGCCCCCGCCTCGTGCCCATAATGCCCATTGGATAATCAGACCCAGTCCATAGGCCATGTGCAACATAAGCAAACACCTTGAGACAAGAAGGACCATATTAACCTAAAAGCAAAGCCTTACATGGTAAATCTCAGAAATCCAGAGAAAGGAGAAGAGCAGTCCACAGGGTACAAAGCCAAGGGAACCATCAAATAAATAGGCTGAGTCTCTTATCTGACATTCACATACACTCACCAATTAGTGCATAACTTCAGCCTGTGTATGTGTTCTTATCTGACATTAATATATATATGACATTATATATTTTGTTTCACTGAAATCGTTGTGCATTCCACTGCAATTTTACTTCAGGTCATTATTAGGTTATTCCTATTAATGTAATCATTATTAATAATAACTGTAATGAGAAAGACACCAGTCTGAATGGCAATTTAATCTCAGAATAAGATCAACTTAATTGTTGTAACAAAGTAAATTGTTACTGGAATAAAATTTTATTACTCAAACTTAATAAACATTTGTTCATTTGCTAAAATTCCTTTGTATCAATAGTCAGACACATCATAAATACGAAAAACTAAGCCCCTCTACATACTATGTAAGGATGGAAAATATATACAGTCCTGTCTGTATTGGAACGGAAAGAGCTGGAACAGAAAGGTCAATTCTCTAGTTTGTGCTATACACTGTATGCATTTGGATTTTAGATCAAAGGGTGAATATAAAATGATAGAAAAGAATTTTATCTTTTATTTTGTGATCTATATCTACAGCAGATGTGTTAAAAAACTTAGAACATGACTCATTTAGTTGCAGAACACCCAATTTTTAAATGAGCAAAGGCAGAGGAATAGTGATTGTGCCCTGCAATGGATTGGCACCCCTTAGAGGGTGTACCCCACCTCGTACACCATGCGCCCTGGAATAGGCTCCAGGTCCAGTAGAATAAGTGGTACAGAACATGGATGGTTGCATTATCCCTTGCTTATATCATCTGCATTAAGCTGGCAACCCTCTGACCTTGACAAACTGATTTGTGATACATTGAGGCTTCTTTCAGTTGTTCTTTGTTTTGGGGTGGTTGTTTTTTTTTTTTTTTTTTTGGGGGGGGGGGGGGGGCTCTCATTCAGTCTCCTGTTCAGGATGTAAAATGCATGCTCAACTAGGTTAAGGTCTTGTGATTCAACTGTCCAGTTTACAACATTCCAACCAGATCCTTTCTTTCTCCACACTTTGGTCTTTCCTAACTTTGGTAGAGATTAATCTTGTTTCCAGAATTGTTGCTCATCTCTGTATTTCTTTTCAAATTCCAATATGGCTTTCAGATTCTTAGTGCTGCTGAGTGGTTTGCATCTTGTTGTATGGCCTCTCTAATTCTGCTCTTGAAGTCTTCTTCAAATGGTGGATTATGATACCTTCACCCTGCCTTATACAGGCTGTTGGTGGTCACTAACTTTTTTTTTTGGGTTTTCTTTACAGTTTTCACAATGTTTCTGGCATCAACTGCTGTTGATTTCAACATAATTGACATTCTAACATTATATCCTCAGCTTCAAAATGGCTTGCTTTTCTCCCATAGACCGCTCCAGGGTTCATATTGGTTTGTCCTTTTTAACAGCAAATGCAGTCTTCACAGGCACTCAGAGAGTAGGTTTACAAAAATGAGTACAAACATGGGTTTTGTTTGTGCGATTCATTTTACAGCAGACTGCTTTGTGAATGAGGGTCAATACAAAGAAGGATTTGCTGAAAAGTTGATTCTCAAGCATGGATCAGTACCAACTGTTGATCCAGCTTTATATCCAGATGTTTTTAATATTTTGTCAATGTTTGCAAATTGCCATTCCGAATGTGCTTGTTAGCAGATTCCACAGCTAATGCGGCAAATGTAACCATTGTCCCTGATTGTACTCATGAAAACCAGAGCTATGTCGTCAAACACCTGTCAGTCACATGTTCCAATATTTGTGATTACTTGAAATATGGGTGGGTTGAAACAAAAGGTGCCATGTTCCAAGTTGTTTAACACATTTAGATGTATAGATCAGGAAATGAAAGCACCAATACTTTTGGAGGGGACAGTAAATAAACTCAAGACATTACAGCTGGACGTGACACACTGATCAGTGTCAGCTCTAGCACGTTGTGTTCTTTCTAAAATCACCTCGCCCACACTGCCAATGCAGGCTAATGGACTGGACTGTAGATCAAAGAGGCATGATATATTTTATTTATTTGATGTAGTAGTTAATTTAATTATATTGATAGGACATTGCTACATTATTTTTTGGAGCAGTTTCATGTTGTACAGAACACAGGATGATTTGTTATTTGAAAAGTTATTTGATAGCCTACAATACACTGATACATGAAACATACTGAAATACCTTCAACGGATTTAGCCTAATTCTACTATTTATGAGGACAAAACTAGCCTACATCAACATACATTATCTATAACATTGTGGTTTTATCAAAACAACTACCTGCAACTAGCCTACACGTGAACTGTCAAATTTCATAACGTGTTATTACAATAACCAGCATGCTCTTATGCATCCAAATCCATCCATCCATCTTCTCTACCACTTATCTTACAGGGGTCACGGGGAACCTGGAGCCTATCCCAGGTGACTGAGATGCCAATCATCCCACAATGCATGTCTTTGGACTAGGGAAGGATACAAGAAAACCCTGAGGAAACTCGCCAAGCATGGGGAGAGCATGCAAACTCCACACACACAGGCAGACGTGGGAATCAAACCCAGAACCCTGGAGGTGCACGGCAAACGTACTAACCACCAACTCACCACGCCTTTCTTGAAAGTTGAATATAGTCAATTAGAACTGGCCTTCGGTTCCAATACTTTCAACAGGGACTGTATAATATGTCATGCAACATGTCTTTTCTTTATGCAAAGGCTACTGATTGGTTACCCGTTATATGGACTTAAAGTATGATTATAAAAATTTACAGATCATTAAACTGGGTTGATCAAATCAGCTAATATGACCTATATTATGAAATTGGAGTAAAGGAAGAATTACTAGTCACATCTCTTATTCTAATATGCATGGGAGATCATGGTCTATTTAAATGCAACTCTGGAGGACAGGAGCAGGCAGCAGCTGTATGTCTATGAACAGAATGGGAAAAATGTGTGCTGACTTTAATGTGTTTTATCTACTTTAATCCAGCAACTTAATGAGTACATTTTTCAATGTATGGCTCATACTGAAAATAGTGCTGTGCTCAAGAGCATTTATGAAAATTATAATAATGCACAACATTTATTTATTTTTTAAAGGACCATTTTGACCATAAAAAAAGCCATGAACATTCCAAGCAATGTGGATTATTAATTGGATTATTCATTTGAATAATTTCCATTAATAACTCAGGTTTTTTTCTGTTATTTATTTATAATAAGGATTTATTTTCTATTTATGAAAAGGATACATACTCTGGTTTCTTCCCAGAGTGCCACTTTTTCTATTGCAAAATTAAGTTATAAATTGTCATGACAATTGTCATGTCAGCGTCTAACTACAAACATGGCCGCCAAGGACAACAGCATCTATCCTCCACAGACACTCTCACGGTCGCATTCTCCTAATTCCTGATCACATACACCAGGACTCAATCACACACTCAATCATACAGTATTTAAGGACCCTCAAGTCACTCACTGCGAAGTATACGCTGTGGGTTTCTGTACCAGTCTATACCGAGACATTGTTTTTTGATTGTCTTTCTGGTTTTGATCTCGTGTCTGGTTTTATCATCTTGCTCTTGCTTGCCCTAGTTCACATTGTTTGTTCATGGCCTGAAACTTGCCCGAATCTCAACATCTGAACCTTTGATTACGTCTCTGTTTTGTTTGCCATTCTTAATAAAGCTTTTAATATCTGCACTTGTATCCGTACTTGCATCGTGACAAATATTATATTTACATACCCCTGTGAGAATTTTTACACACAAAAAAATATTCTCAGTAGACAAGGACAGAGTGTGTGATTGGTGCGAAGCTACATGTGACGTATAACGCTCTCTGCATGGTCCCAATGCCATCCTATTATTAGAAACAGTTACAGTATTTCTCATTCTATATTATTTACATGTACTTCTAAAAAGTATACCAATATTTGAAGTGGATTGCTTCACTGCATTATATCAGTCTTCTGCTACATTTGGCAGACTTTTTTTGCTCCCTAAATATATTTAATGGAACATCCATCCAAAGGACCATCTAAGAATAACAGAAATATAGTATAAAGCATTACTGGAGTATTACAAACCCCAGAAAGACATAGATCTTTACAGTGAAAAGGCTCTGTCAGTTGAATTTTAAAGTACAGATGGGAATTACAAGGCATAACCCTTGGACATGTATCTGCAAGTTAAACTGAATGTTGGAGTTGTCCGTGTCAATATGGGTGACTTGTTGAGTATTTATTTCTGTGCTTTCATGCACTACATTTGTAACTATAGTATGCAAATATATTACACAGCAGTTTTAATTAGAAATCTTCTATGTGAAGGTTTAAACAAACTATACCCTGTGTACAAGGCCGCAATAGAATAATGTGTGCGACTGCCAATTATTGTCATTTCATTACCATTACGGTGGTCTACAGTTAATATTTGCCCTATGGAAATACTGTTCATTGTAAATTCATCCCAGCATTCACATTTAACACATTTGTTTCCAATCTGTGAAAACCTGTGCTATTAATGCTGTCCCTGTTCCTGTGCAGCTCTCTGTACAAGTGTGCAAAAAGCTCCTTTATGGAAAATCTTCAGCCTCTTAAAGTGAGTGAAAGGGAGAGAATGAGAGTGAGTGAAGGAGAGTGAGCAAGTGAAGGAGTGTGAGTGAGAGAATAAGAGTAAGTGAACGTGTGAGTGAGTGACAGTAAGCAAGTAAGTGCATGAAAGTTAGTGAACGAGTGAGAGTACGTGAGAGGAGCAAGTATAAGTACGTGAATGCGTGCATGAGAGTGAGTAAAGGAGTAACTGAATGCATGAGAGGGTGAGTGAGTCAATGAGAGTGAGTGTGTAAGGGAATGAGTGAAGGGAAGTGACTGAGTGGCTGAATTAATCAGAGATTGAGTGAATGAGTGATACTAAGTTAGGGAGGATACCCAGATTGTTGTTTATACAAACCTCCTAAATTTGTTGAGTGAACACACACCCTCACTGACTTTTGCACTTGAGTTTATGCTCTATTCTTTTATTCATGTTCGAATACAGAATTTTCAGATAGGTTCTCAAGGTCTGTAATTTTCAACCTGTTCCCTGGCCTTTACATACATTAGTGTAAGACTCCCATTTTCCCTCTGACTTAGTTACAGATATTTAAAGGGGAAAAAGTTTAGACAAACCTCCTTGCTGAAGATGGACTGAAAACTTTAAAACAATTTCGTCAATGCGCTGAACAAGAACTCACCCATTGATATTCTTTGAAGACATTGGTGTAAATTATCACTAAACTGCACTATTAGTCTCAGATACAGCGAGAGAGAGACACACAATGGTTCAAGCTTCTTTTTAAAACCAATTTGACCTACGCTGCTCAATTTTTCAAAATGAGGCTGAATTTCAGGTGCATCAGATGTGCCATGCAGTTTGAGGGAGAGTAACAGCGGACTAATTGCCCAAACAATCTCCAATTATGCTGTTGGAAAAGGATTTGGGACATTTTGGTCAGTTGACCTTTAGTGTGAACAGTCTCACAAAGCGACTTTATCAAAGTCATGGCCTGTTTTCTGAAAGTCCTGCATCCCTGTGCAACAGTAATAACACTGACTCAAAGACAGTGTATTGTATGTGTCAGGAATTGGTAGATGATGCAGATACAAGTGCAGATTTAGTATAGTTAAGTGAAAACATGCAACAAAGACCATGAAACAAAAAGGGGAGTAACAAAGCAAGGTTGTGACTGGTGGCAAAGCGGCCAGACTTTAGTTCTGATCATGACAAAATCCTCCTCCATAAACTCTGGCTCCATGTCCAGATACTGCAAATTATGTTCACGTTGCTCTGCATTTAAGGGCGGACTAAGCATCCAGTCTTATCTGATAGTGATTCAAGCAACTGTAACTAATGAGAGTTTCATCCACAACCCCATCATGAAGAATTACTCCTGATATTATTGCTTTAGAATTAAATCGATGAGACGAGAGGGCTTTGGCTTAATGGGCGTCACATGATGTGCCTTGGCCCAAATCTACAGAAATTCTGTGGTCATTTTGGAAAAATTGCAAGCTCCTCTGAATATTGCAGAGTTTACATTGATCTCTGCAATTGCAAAATCCTGGAGGGACTGAGGAAATGGCATCTAGCAGAAAAGTCTAACAGTGACACATACAACTTATAGCCATATTGGTAGAATGAATCAGATGCTTTTAGAAAGGTCCAGTTTTGCATTTATCATTCAATTAAATAATTAATTAACTCATTCATTCATTCAACTGTTCATTCATTTATCTTCAGTAAGCACTTTAACCTGGTCAGGGTCATGGTGGATCTGGAGCCTATTCTGGGAACACTTGGTGTGAGGCGGAATACATTCTGGATGACATGCCAGTCAGTCTCACTCACACACACACAAGAACAGTTTAGCATAGTCAGTCCACCTACCAACATGTTTTTAGGAGCTGGGAGAAAACTGGAGAAACTGGAGGAAACCCACATGTAAACAAGTGAAATATAAGAAACTCCACACTGTCAGAATAGCACTGTGAGGCAGCAATTCTACCCACTGCACCATTGTGATCCCTTCCATCCTTTATATTATAATAAATTATAACCTAGGAAATACATGTCATTTTGTAGCTTAAAATGCTGCAAATAATAACAACTTCACTTCTATGGCAGCTAATAATTAACATTAGTACAATGCAATTACAGTAAGTGTCTGTAATGGTCCAACATAACATTTAGAAAAACATTTGCAGAAAAACACAGAATATCTGGCTATGCCAAAGCAAAAGAATTTATTTAGGTACTGCTCTAATTGGACATGCTATGGTCAAGTAACCCTATATTCTGATGAACAAAAGCTCAATCACAATTTTGGTTGTGATGAATGGAGGGAGGCTGAATTCAGAAGTTCTGCTGATTGAGCTGCACTGTAGAAGAACATCAATACTTTGATTTTAGAACCGTTCCCTTGGTAACGATGGATGGCTCCATAATGAAAGAGTGCAAATTTAAAAAGTCAGGTAAAACTGGCATTTAGACACTGAATGGACTTTTGAACAAAAGAAAATACTGAATGTGACTTCAAATGAAAACATCAAAGCTGGCTCACATTCATAAGTAAAGACCAGTTTTCAGTGGAGAAACGTATTCATTTCTACCCACAGATCTCTTCAGAGTTCTAGCAGCTATAATTGTTTAATGATGTTTCTAGATTCACAAAGCTGTATTTTTTTTCCCTTTCCTGATTAAAATGTTGCTTGCCATGACCAGGATGTGAAGATCAAATGCCATGTTGTTGACAAGGACAAAGGCATGATATTGAGTCACCCTGAAACAGGATCCTCAGCTACCCACCTTTCTCTGTCATTTCCTCACCAGATGGAGTGATCACTCACCCTTGGCGTCATCTCTTGTATTAATAAATCTCAATTTATTAATACCCAGAGGAAACCCACAGAGACCGTAATCTAAGCTTAGGATCTTCACTCGAGTGATCTCTATTCACAATAATATCAGGTCTGTTGGCTAAATGTCTTGTTATTAATGTCTATTACGTCAAGTTTCTAAATGTTTTAAAAGCTTTATCCACTGTCATCTGTACAGAGTGTGTGGGGGCTCTTGCCTGTTTTGAAGATGATGTGATGCAGGAGCATTGCGGACATTGTGATCGTAGGTTTCTGAGTACAAATTGAATTGATTAGGCTTATTTCTGTTTTGCTATGCTGTACAACTATCCAAACCTTTGATTTTTTAAATTGTGAGAAAAGCTCAATTACCTTACAAGGTTTTACTGCATTTGTTAAACTGGATCCTTATCAAGCATGATTCCAAATCAAATCAAATTATTTCCAATTTCCCGCCTCCACGCTAAGTGTACAGAGCTTGCATGTTCTCCCTATGCTTCTGGGGGTTTCCTCCAGGTACTTCAGTTTTCTTCCCAAATCCAAAGAAATGCGTGTGTGTAATGTTTTATATATTTA
>JAFFST010053934.1:271843-285616 GCA_022414735.1 Noturus placidus
CTATTGTTTAAATTGGTTTGATGTTCCGAAACACTTAAGTGTGACAAACATGCAAAGGAACAGGAAATGAGGAAGGGGGCAAACACTTTTTCACACGACTGTATACATACACACACATACAAAAAATATATATATTTATATATATATATATATATTTTTTTACCCCAAAACAGTCTTAATGATCCAGCAATGAGCCATCTGTCATTGTCATTGTAATTAATCTGCTGGTATTTAGTAGCTAATGAAATGCTGTTGTCTTCTTTTTCCAGGCCCAGTGCACCCTTCACGATAGAAGAAAAGACAAGGTGTCTGCCACTTGTTTACTTTTGGGTCTGTTTTACAGTCATTTAACTTATTATCATTTTTTTTATCAGGTTATTATCTAGCTGTAAGGACAATGAAAAAAAAAATCAATTGAGAAATGTCACGAAGACAAAATGTACGAATGGTACAGTCAGTGCCTAAACTGACAAAGTATTCTACTCTGCTTCTGCAAGCAATAGCAGGATTAAATGGACTGTGATGATTTTTAGCAGATTACTGGAGGAATGGCATCTGTGTGGACTGAAAACTCTTTCAATCATAACTGAAAATTAAGTGGAAGGATCAACAGGCGAGCCACTTCAGATGGATATTGCACTGCCACATGCAATATTTCAAAAGGAAAAGGTATTACAGGCATGTGTGCATGACTTCCTGTTCGATCCTGTTCTGTGTGAAGAAGGGAATATCCCTAAAGAGAATAAGAGGTCGTGTATCTCTTATTCAGGAAATATAGAAATATTTGACTTGTGTGATACTTTTACACAAGATATAAACAGGCTAAAAATGACCAACAATGTTCATCACTAAGCTCAAAATCCATTTGAAATGTATAGCTTGTATTACATCCAATTTGCAGGAAATGAGGGTGAGGCTGTGATGGAGCAAAATGTCAGTAAATTTGAGATTAATGTACTGTGTTTGTGTGCAGTCTCTTGCTCTTTGTTGTGCACTTCCGCATCATGAAGTGCTTTGATTATCAGCACGATTTGCTGACCCTGTTCAAATGATTGCTTGCACAGCCTTATAGATAAAGAGAGCTAAACAGAGCAGATCTTCATAGATTCATAGCAAGATAGACAGATAGACAGACAGACAGGCAGATTAATTTCTAATTGATCAATTAATCTAATTAATTTCTCAATCTGGGGATTAATAAAGTATTATCTTTTCTTATCTTAGATAGATAGATGATTGCTTAAAACCAATAACCCTATAGTCAGATAGACAATACATGCTCTACTTATTCTTCTTACTCTACTCTAGTAAGTTTGCAAGTGGGAACCTAACTGCCTTGAAACATGATTACTTAACAGTCCAAAAAGTTACCTCGTTTTTCCAGAGGCCGAATCTTGAATTTATTTGTGATGTCACACTCTACAGTAATGGTTAATGGCTCATATGAATGTAGATTTGGGCTTTAAGTATTTGCAGTTTTTCTTTTTTTTTTTTAACTGGTCTACTAGGTTTAAATGTTATAATTTTACTACGGCAGTTCTATACAGTGTTTTACGATCAAAAACATTTTTTTTTGCACCAAACATTTCTCTGTACCAAATGTTATTGTGGAGAGGTGTGAATTGTTTGCTCAACAGGTGGCTCACACATCTCCCCTTTCCCATCACCTGTACCTAAACACATCACGATAATCTACATGCAGAAACCCACCGGTGTCCTGAAAAATCTCACAACAGACTTGCGGCAATAAAATAATGAATTAGTTTATACTGATTGAACATGTCAGATAAGTCGATGTACTGTACACATGGGCGTAACCACGCATTCCTTGGGGGGGGGGGATCCGTGCCCCCCAATATTCAGAAAATACCAATCTGTCCCCCAATATACAGTACAAAATATTTTCTATATGTCCCCATTTAATGAACCCTGCCAACGGATCGGTCTTTTCATCATCTATTCTATTTGTTTATGTCCATTTCGTTTTAATATATTTCCGTTTGTTAAGGAAAATAGGTATGAGCCTTCCTCTCCAGTTGTACACTTGGTTGCGCCCATAGTCAACACAAGTTTGTTGATAAATTTTAGCAGCTCAGTCTGTAAGAAATGGAGACAGCAGACTAGTGTAGCAAAAAGTGAAGAACTAGTGTAGAAAAGTGCAGCAAAACATAAGCTTTTTTTTTCAGACAGTAAGTAACTAGTTACCTAAATAGTAGGTAACCTTAGATTAGTATAGAAGGCATCATACCATGGCTTGGTTTGTTCTTAAGAACGTCAATTAACTTTTGATATTTGCACACCCATGAAGAAGGCTAGGCTAACGTCAGTTCCAGTTTTTGACCATTAATGTTAAATTTACTTGAATATCCTCCGGCCAAGTTCGATGGAAAAATCAGCTGTCCTTCCTGTAGCACTGTCTTAGGCTTCTTACATTACAGACATTACAGTTTATTGCTCTGGTTCACCTCTACAGTCCTCATGCCTCCATGCAGCAGGTCTATGTCATGTTCACGCAGGTGAGGAGGAACCCTAGACATCTTTCTTCTGATGTTTTTCAGAGTCAGTAGAAAGATCTCTTTAGTGTCCTAAGTTATTGTAACTATGACCTTAATTGCCTACCAGCTGTAAACTTTTTGTGTCTTAAGGACTGTTCCATCAGGGTATCCATCAGTAAATCATTTTGGGACTTTATAAGATTATCTTTAAAATACAGTCTCCTGAAAAAGGGACGTTTCTATTTTTATATAAAGTTAAAATGCATCTTAATCTATTTAGGGGTCAAGAGTTTATCGCTCAATATCTTAAATTTACAGAACCTTAAAATTTCCAGGCCTCTATTTTTCACTATAACATTTCACTAAAACATTGTGACAGATTCTTCACATTTTCTACAACCCTCTACTTTAATTACAGACATTTAAAAAAAAAAAAAAAAAAAAAATAATAATAATAATAATAATAAGGTTAAGACTTCCATGCTGAAGATGGATTGAGAACTTTAAAACTATTTTCTCAAAGTACTACTGGAAAAGAACTCACCCACTGAAGTTTTCAAGACCACCAGACAAAATGAACACACAATTTACTCAGATACAGTGAGATAGACAGCCGTTTTAGGTTTAATAAAGAAATAAATTACCTAAACTGCTCAATTTTCTGAATGTGGCTGAATTTCAGCTGCATTAGATGCCACTTACCATGCAGTTAGAGGAGGAGTAACAGAGGACTAATTGCCCAATCGTGCTGCTGGAAAATGGTTTTCAAGAAAGGAGATTCAGCTTGACTGAGTAACAATTTCCCTGCTGAAAAAAGCTACAGAAACTATCATAGAATTTGTAATGGTTTTAATGGGAATTGTATTGGTTTGAATAAAAACTTTAATAGTCCCTGTGGACCTCTACTGGTAATTTGTTGCCTTGTATTGATGGCATATTATGTCTAGAGGATACCATTAAGGACCAATTATGGTGATGGTTTTAATGGTTAGCTGATTGATTGTAATGGTATTTGTAGTGGAACTTTCTGAATTTCTGTGATTATTTTTATTGGGGTTTTTTTCAGCCAGGCTTACAGATCAAATGGGACATTCTGGGGGGTGGGGGGACTGCTTTCCAACGTTTGAAATATTTGAATTTTGCATCACACACACACACACACACACACACACTAGTCCATTTGGGTGTGGGGCGGCTGTGGCTCAGTCGGTAGAGCGGGTTGTCCACTAATCCACCAATCGTAGGGTTGGTGGTTCGATTCCCGTCCCGGATGACGCCACATGCCCAAGTGTCCATGGGCAAGACACTAAACCCTAAGTTGCCCCCGATGGCAAGCTAGCACCTTGCATGGCAGCTCTGCTACCATTGGTGAAGGAGTGAAATTTACACAGTGTATAGCGCTTTGGATAAAAGCGCTATATAAGTGCACCATTTATTTCTCATTCAGCCTGTAAATCCTATCCATACAGGACAGTCAATTCAAACATGTTATCACCAAAGGACAAGATTTCTAAAAATGTACAGTGTCTTCCTGGATTAAGAGATTATATACAGCAGATAGATAAACAAACAAAAAAAAAAATACCAAAAAAGCTAATGAAAGTATAATGCACTAGATGATGGTAGCTTAAGTGCAAAACGAAATAAACTGATCAAAAGAATCAGATATGAGGGGGAAATGTATTGGATGCACGCAGGTTTTGCAGCTGGATTCTTGACTGTTTATTAGACCAGTAGAGGATTTCTTAGTAGCATCCATGAAAGCGTTCTCACAGTTCTGTAGACTTGATTAGAAAGTCAATGAAGCCGCAGTGGGTGAGGTTAAATATATTGGATCAGAGAGGATGCTGAGAAGCCCTCGTCAGGACATCGCCATTGTTTTAGATTAGAGCTGAGGGAATGTCATATACTGCAGCCACACAAAAAAGCAGCAACACACAACAGTCTCTGTGAATGCTAGAACAGTCACAGTTCATTCAATGCCCCTGAAGAGAGAAGCAAGAAACACAGAGCTAACCACATAGCTCAAGATCAGTAATAATAAGCAACACACACACACACACACACACACACACACAATTGTCTTACTATCCTTATGAGGACCTTCCATTGACATAATTAATAATACAGCTAATTAATGCTTGCCTACACCTAAATCTAAACCTAACCATGACCGTAATAACAAAAAGCAAACCTTTTGGAAAAAAAAAAGTTTTTTTCTAACTTTTTAAAAAAAAGCCCTATTAAAATAAAACACTTTAAGTGGATCAGCCAAATGTCCCCACAAGGACAAAACAGTCTGATATTCTTATTCTTGTGTGGACATTCGGTATCTCAATGAAAGATAAAAATACACACACACACACACACACACACACACACACACACACACAGCTCAGAGGTATTCCAGCACAATCTATTTCTCCACACAACACAGATCAGCCAGGTTACACCAGGCCAAAGAAAACTCTGGTCGCTGTTTGCAGGCTAAAGGGGATCTACACAGACAAACTCCGGCTCTAAATCTCAGCTCAAGGGAGCCATATATTGATTTCACTGACAGAATATTGACCTGGAAAAAAAAAATAAATAAATAAATTGAAGTTGTGTACTCTTCCAAGGTCTTGTGAATGTGTCCACTCTGCTCTCTCATAAAGAAAAAGAGTGCAAGATATAAAAACTGAAAGAGAATGAGAAAAACTGACTCTACACACTTTACACTAAGGGCATCTCAAAGAGATGAAATTCAGTCTTCTTACACTTGGTTGTAAATACAGTCAAAAGACATTCCTATCATTCAAAATGTGTGTTGTGTACTAAGGGCTGGAATTTTACCAGGATTGAAGTAAGGAAAGCACAAATGTTACTGATCCACAGAAATAAAAATCACATAAAACATGAACCTGCATCAACTCCCCATGTAAAAAATTCCCATCAGAGTAGTGCTATAGGCAACAAAGTTTTATTTCCATTTAATTTGCTGCAGTTGCCAGTAATATGGTTCATCATTCCACCAATTTTAATTTGAGTGTTCGAGTTTTTTTTCCAAAAAAACTCTGCAGTGTTTACATGTTATTTTAACGCCACACGTGTACATAATTTGAGCTATTCAAATTGTCCACATGCACATACTGCCAAATATACACCATCCCTGCATCCCAATTGGCAAACTATCTATACTAAACAGTATCCAAGAAGAGAATGTGTCTGTCCCAAATGGTAGTATGTTGAAATGAGTATCCTAAAGTTGCCCGAATGGCCTACTATTACCGCTAAATTTTGCTTTGCCATATTTAAGAATGCATTTTAGAGAGATGTAAATGAAATGTGGAAAAACAAATAAAGTGAATGATTAATTAAATTATATAGGATAAATTATATAAGGAATAATTACATTTACATTTATTCATTTAGCAGACGCTTTTATCCAAAGCGACTTACAAGTGCACACTCACACACCAATGGTAGCAGAGCTGCCATGCAAGGTGCTAGCTTGCCATTGGGGGCAACTTAGGGTTCAGTGTCTTGCCCAAGGACACTTCGGCATGGGATCACCCGGGCCGGGATTCGAACCGCCAACCCCACGATTCGTGGATTAGTGGACAACCCGCTCTACCGACTGAGCCACAGCCGCCCATAATGAATGTAGAAGAGCTGAAATGCAACGAGGAGTTTGTTTACGGTGACAGTGCTCTCTTCTGGGCAACAACGTATTCATCTGTTACATAATGTGTTAGTACTGTATGTCCTAGTACTTGCATACTCTTATGAAACACTTAAAAATATGTACTCTCTCCAACAACAAAAATAAATAAATAAAATTTAAAAATAAAAAGTAAAAATAAATAAAGAGTACATACTTTTAATACATAGTATAATCAATTGGGATGCAGGGCACCATCTACTGTACACCTCCTTACCTGGCTGGTTCTTGGTAACAGACCAGCAGAACCAAAATGCTTTTGTCAGCTGAGAACCCACTATTTTGCAGTAAAAACTGTAACCTTAGTACTATAATTAAAATAGAACCTAACGATACCAAGGTCATTAAATGGTTCCAGCACTAAAATACTACATTGTCGACCTCTCAATTCTGATTGGTCAGAAGGTGCGGATTATTTTTCTATAAGCTCAATAAGCAACAATAGTGTCGGCTATAATGATTCGTTTATATTAATGCTCTCTGTCTAATACTTTCTTGTTTCTGTCATAATAACTCATGCACAGGAACTTTTATGGCAGATGAACCACATAACCTAAGGCGGATATGGATTAAAATGCACAAGTATTTAACAAAGAAAAACACATTCTTCGATATGGTGACATTTTTTGTATGGAGATGTTTACATAACATTTATGGAAGGAGTCTCGAGTGGCAGCGCTTTGTAGCACTGCTCAGAGCGGAGTCTCCCAAAAGGATCTCAGCACAAACATTTGCTAAACAGTACAACAAGCATCATGTAGAGCACTCTCACTCCAAGTTAATACGATCTTAACTTTGCAAGGCTTTTGGGAAACTTAGCCCAGAAAGTTTTCCCAACACTGGAGGGTTTTCTGAACAGACCTTTCCTGTTTCTCCATCAAGTTTTTTTTTTTTTTTTTAAACGATCATTTAAATGTAAGCAAATTTGTGATATTGACCATGTTAACTGCTTTGTACAGCACAAAAGTTCAGATTTTCCTCATGCCTAATCTCTTCTATTGAAGCATGTGTTCACACTCTGAAGAATTTGATCTGAAATGGATCGTAAGGTTTTGCACAAACTTGTGAGTCCATGCCAGCTCGAGTGCACACTGTCAGTAAAGCAAAAAAGCAGACATACCAAAAACTAAAAAAAAACTCTGAAATTCGTGAAATTATTTATTTTGAAGTTTCTATTTTTCCCCACACATGTTGCTGTCAAGAATATATTTGTAAAAAAAAAAAAAACAAAAAAAAACATTAAATTAGGAAAGCATTTTCACAAGTGCTTGCATCTTTGCTTGTATCTCTCACTTGTAAGTCGCTTTGGATAAAAGCGTCTGCTAAATGAATAAATGTAAATGTAAATAAATGTAAGTGCTCTCAGACTTTTGGACCACACTGTACCTTCATAAATCGGAGCACCTTGCACACCTGTTATGAAGAATTCAAACCAGTAAATTCTCAAACTCGGTTGATTGTATCCTTGTCCTTTTAGTGTGTGTCATGGTTGATGGACAGCTGGAAAAGTGTGCGTCAGCATGCACAAACTGTGTGGAGAAGAAAGTCAGCATTCTGTCAATCACAAAGTCTGGAAAAGACCCTTTTTCACTCTGCTGGCAGATAAATGCATAACAGCTCTTAATATTGTTAATGGCAGGTGTGAATTGCCCTTAATCGATCCATTTGAACTTCCTCACTGCAGTGGTCTCATTGACATTGTAATTACATGACGATGACAGACAATTAGCAGTTAACAGGAGAGAATAATTTCGCTGCATTTATGCCCCTTACACTATGTCTGGTAATTTCCTCTTTTCCTGCCATTACCCATGTCAGATCCATTAGTCATTTCTTCTCACCTCAAAGCATGTGAATGTCAAGTGTTAAATATCAAATGCTCTCCCTATGTACTATGATAGAAAATTCATAGAGAAGGTTATCTGCAGGTGCTCCTCACGATATCCTGTAGGCATCCTAGGAAATGCATTTACTGTCTAAACTATCACAGCAATAGCATTTACCTACAATCTCTAGTATAACTTACTTATATTCAGCAACCAAATGGGAATAACGATAGGTAAAAAACTTTTCACCGACTGTATGTAATGTACGCTGTATATACCAAAGGGTACAATAAGACTTTTTCCCCTTTGAAAGCTTTTTTCACTTTACATAAAATGAATGGTCTGTATAAAGATGTGGAGTATTACTCTTACTTCTTTGTTGCTTCATTTATTGGCCTGAGGATTTATTATCCATTTTTGTACTCGGCTCATGCTGTCGTATATATGCACTTAATGCTGTTCCATGTACCAGTGATAATGCATTATGTGTTGCACCTTAAGGTCCAGAATGGAAAGATATTTAGTTCTAGTGTTGTGGCTCAGTCGGTAGAGCGGGTTGTCCACTAATCGTAGGGTTGGCGGTTCGATTCCCGGCCCGGATGACTCCACATGCCGAAGTGTCCTTGGGCAAGACACTGAACCCCAAGTTGCCTTGATGGCAGGTTAGCACCTTGCATGGCAGCTCTGCTACCATTGATGTGTGAATGGGTGAATGAGACACAGTGTAAAGCGATTTGGATAAAAGCGCTATATAAGTGCGCCATGTACTATTTACCAAAAAAAACAGTTATATAGAGGAATGACATTAACACTCATGTGGCTTGACGTGTTCACAAGGTTACAACTGACAAACAGTATTAGGGGGGGGGATTCTAAGGCAAAACTGCTATTCAGAGATAAAGTTAAGCTTTATTATGTTCAATTCATTTGAATCATCTTCAGTGAACATTATGTTTAATTAGATTAATTATCATATAATCATGCAATTTTTATTTGGTCTATTGGACACCCTGGACGTGGGGCCAACCCATCGCAGGGCAAGATAGCACACACACACACCAATTCACATACTACTGACCATTTAGAGATGCCTACAACGCATGTCTTTGGACTGGGGGAGGAAAATAGAGCACCAGGAGGAAACCCCTGAAGCACAGGGAGAACATGTAAGCTCCATGCACACAGGGTGGAGACGGGAATCGATCCCCCAACCCCAGAGGTGTGAGGCAAATATGCTAACCTCTAATCCACAATGCCCCCTTATGTGACTATATGTTAAACAATATACAAATGTCTAATTACTTTTTCTTTTGAGTTATTGTTGCTATTTCACATGAATAGAGCCTGGTATCATGTAGTATGTTATCAGTTTAGTTCCCTTTAGTTAGAGATATATATACGTATTTATAAAAAAAAAATAATAATAAAAAAAAACACCTTTTTTGTGATTAAACAATTCAATTTAAACAGGTTGAATTTGGAATTTCCACGACGTTTCATTGATTATTTCTTTAGGAAAAATGTTACCTTTCTAGCTCAGTCTGCCAAACCAATTACTACACAAGCTGTTTATTCAATATATACAGCATTTTTTGTAACCTAGTTCCTAGTACTTAGAAATATAAATGAGAACTTGAATTAATTAACCAAAGTAATTATTTTCTATATTCTAAAATTTTTATATTTTCCTGAAGTTTTATATTGATTTGTATAATGTATATTATACAATATGTATATATCTTGCATGTCTTCTTGTCATGTAATATGGGAAAAGGGACTAAAACTACAATTCCCATCAGTCACTGCACCAGGTCACATGTCTCATCTGATTCACATTTGGCTCATTAGCACCCATGTATAAATGGCCACGTTCTGCACTTGTACGGGTTTGTCTTGTGTTGTTTGGTTTGCTGGTTGAGGCTCTGGGTTACTGATCAGAAGGTCAGGGTTTCAAGCCCCAGCATTGCCAAGCTGCCACTGTTGGGCACTTGAGCAAGGCCCTTAACCCTCTCTGCTCCTGGGGTGCTGTATCATGGTTCACCCTGCACTCTGACCCCAACTTCCTGATATGCTGGGGTATGCGAAGAAAAGAATTTCACTGTACATATGTGATCAATAAAGACTCATTATCTTTATGTATCACGCTCGTCTAGCCCTGGGTTCTTGTAAGTCTTGTTTTTATATTTAGTTTTTACCCCATTAAAATGTTTGAAATTAGATTCTGCCCTTGCATCTGTCCTTACCTCCACATCATGACATTTCTAAGCAATGCTGTTTTGAAGAAAACCTATGCTGTAAAAAGACTCATTAGAAGAGGTTTTAATGCACAAATGTATGCTTAAGAACATATAGCATGATATGGCAACCAGCAGCAGCAAGTTTATGGAAGGTTGAATTTGAATTTATTCACAAAAGGTATCAGTATATCACATAATAGGCGGGAGAGACACATTGAGGTGTCTCCGACAATGATATATGGGATCTGGTTAAAAACAAAGGCATGATAAATGCTTAGGAATATAACTTTTTTATTTATCAAGCTGGTAAAACTACTGATGGATAAAAACCAGTTTTCATCACTTAAATCACCACTCAAACACTCTGTATACCTGATTAAGGTCTACAGTGCTTAGAGTGGATAGAACAATGAAGACCTTATCACAAGGTTCTAGTACTCATTCCTTAACCATTGTTAAATCTCAAAAACAATTCTGTTCATTCTCACTGCTTCCAGGCTGGAAACAAATGGTTTAGTACCAGCATCAAAATGGTGCTGATCTAGAACCAAATGCTGCTGAAGTCAAAAGGTCTGTGGACTGGACCATTTTTTTCCACAATGAGTACATCACATGGTATTTACATGACCAACTGGTTCCCTGAATCATCACTGGCTCTAGCGTTAGCACCAGCTTCAGCACCATGTCAATGTAAAAAGGCCATTATAGTATTAAATGAGCTACCTCTGACGCCATAACTTCACCATAAAGTTGACAAGGAAAAGCAGCAAAGTCCTTCATAAAGTTCAGAAGAATTCATATTAGCACTATTTTAATAGCACTGTTTCTAACAAACAATTCACAGCTTGACGAATGCAGCCAATGCAAATACAAGTAGATAAACCGGAATGAGGGTGTTTAGTATTTGTCTCATAGGTGTGATGTGAAAAGATTGGGCAGCTCAGTCAGAGGAATACAAAACAGCTGAATGTCAGGGGAACATGATCCTGTACTGAATCCTCTGATGCAAACAAAAACCATGTTCTAAACCTCATTTTCTTTGTTTCACACAGACTTGCTTGAAGAAAACAAGTTTGTTGCTGAAGACACATCACCTGCACCCAAGCATCAGCACACAGCACCACACTATACCTCCCATTCCCCCACCTTCCAACACATTCATCAAATAGGTCTCCAGAGCTCTAACTGCATCAGTCTCAAGTGTCCCCACATATTCTTTTTTTTTTTCTAATCTCCTCATACTGTAGGGGAGAGTTCTTGACTTAATTGCATGCATATACAGTACAAGTTTATCACTTTTATGAATAGCAGGTTTAGATAAGAGATGGAGATACCGGTACAGTGCCCTCCATTAATATTGGCACCCTTGGAAAATATGAGCAAAGGAGACTGAAAATTTACATTTATTGTTTAACCTTGTTTAAAAAATTCACAAAACTACTCTGCTGTCAAGGAATAGAAAACAATTTCAAGCACAACACAGGATTATCCAAATAAAATCTTTGTAAAATATGTGTGTTAAACAACTATTGGCACCCCTATGAATTCATATGAGAAGAATATATTTGAAGTATATTCCCAATGGTATTAAATTGTTTTGGTGAACAAGAAATTGCTCAACCATGACTTCCTGTTTCACAGAGGAATAAATATGAGGCAACACATCGGCCAAATTCCTTTAGTCATTAATAATAAATGGTAAATAATTGGCGCACTTATATAGTGCTTTTATCCAAAGCGCTTTACACGGTCTCTCATTCACCCATTCACACACACCAATGGTAGCAGAGCTGCCATGCAAGGTGCTAACTTGTCATCAGGAGCAACTTGGGGTTCAGTGTCTTGCCCAAGGACACTTCAGCATGTGGATTCATGTGGGCCAATCAAACCGCCAACCCTACGATTAGTGGACAACGCGCTCTACCACCTGAGCCACAGCTGCCCATGCTAACTAATAATGAGTTTGACCAAGGAATATAGCTGTGATGTGGAGCAAAATGTTGAGCTTCACAAACTTGGAAGTGGATATAGGAATATAGCAAAAATATTGAAAATGCCCATTTCCACCATCAGGGCAATAATTAAGACGTTCCAGTCAACTGGAAATGGACGTGTGTCTATACTGCCTCAATGCACTGTGAAGAGGATGATTCGAGTGCCCAAAAAATCTCCAAGTGTCACAGCTGAAGAATTGCAGAAGTTAGTTGCTTCTTGGGATCAGAAAATCTCCAAAACTACAATCCGAAGTCACCATCACCACAAGTTGTTTGGAAGGGTTTCAAGAAAAAAAAAAGCCTCTACTCTCATCCAAAAACCAACTCAAGCGTCTTCAGTTTGCTAGACACTACTGGATCTTCAAATGGGATCGGGTTCTACGGTCAGATGAAAGCAAAAGAGCTTTTTGGTAATAAACCCAAGAAGTGGTTTTGGTACACAGAGAGGTAGCCATATGGAAAAGTACCTCATGCTCATGGTTAAATGTGGTGGTGGCTGTTTAATGTTTTTTTTCTGCCAGAGGACTTGCACATTTTGTCAGGATACATGGCATCATAGACTGATTATCAACAAATATCAAATGAAAACCTGACTGCCTCTGACAGAAAACTTTAAATGGGCTATGGTTGGATCTTCCAGCAAGACAATGATCCAAAACATGCATCAAAATCAACACATTATTTACGGACCATGAAATCAAGGTCCTGCCATGGCCATCCCAGTCCCCTGACTTGAGACCCATAGAAAACCTGTGGGGTGAACTGGAGAGTCCACCAGCATTTGAATGATTTTGAGAGAGTCGGTATGATGAAATGATCTCAGATGATCCCTTGCCATGTATTCAGGCATTATAGGAGAAGACTCAGAGCTGTTATGTTGGCAAAGTGAGGTAGTACAGAGTATTGACTAAAAGGGTGCCAATATTTGTTTCACACCTATTTTAAACGAAGTTTTTTTTTTAATAAACCCGTTTTGTTTGCAATTATTTATTGTCCCTGAGAGCAGAGTGTTTTTAATAATTGAGAGAGACCTGTGGTACTACGTTTTAATTATACAGTATCTTGCTTCAGAAGCTCATAATAAAGAACAGCAGTTAATGCACAGCACATACATAATTTTTTCTGAGTGATATAACAATTGATCCACAAGATCTAACAATTATGTTGCTTTACAAGTACATTTGTAACACAAGACTCCTGGTCTCAGTGAAAATGTACTTACTAATGATATGGGTAAGCTGTCACATGATGAAGAAATAATCATGCACATGATGCTATGTGAAAAAGTATGAAGTCTGTCTGTATGGAATTTATATGAAAGCAAAAAAAAAGTGTTACAATTGTGCTAGCTCTCCCCTATAATCAGTAATGGTGCTGCAAATATCACATCCTGTAAAATGATCTATCTATCTATCACCGATTAGTCGAGACCGACCGACCGGTCACTTTATGGCCCACGTATGTCATCAACGCAAACCACAAAGCATGTCGGCAGAAGTAGTGGGGTAGTTTGCCATT
>JAFFST010053934.1:285705-299759 GCA_022414735.1 Noturus placidus
CTCGAAACTCGAACCCCGGACCCTGGAGGTGTGAGGCGAACGTGCTAACCACTAAGCCACCGTGCGCCCCGTAAAATGATAGAATAATGTATATAATATTCTGAAGAATGAGTAAAAAGACCTTCCACTTGACCTTTGAATTAGCGAACAAGCATTTTAAATTCAGGTTTGTGATCTTCTAGATCACAGTATGAATGGGTGATATGATTATATTGTACTTATGACAATAAGACCCCATTAGCAATAATGACTGGGATCTAATCAAGGCTTGATTGAATTCATCTGTATTGTCAGTTTGTAGAATAAATATAACTGCAATATCTCTAAAGATACACGCAGATCTTCTATTCACAAACAAATATATAATATTTGCAGATCCCCATATATTTGAGAGAATTTGCCAGTTTAATATAAAAGAAAAATAATAAATCGGTCAGATTTCATGCTAAATGCTTTTTTATTACTTTGCAAGATAGAGCCAAAAAAAGCTCAATTAATATAGAAAGTTGAATAAACGTTGGATTTGCATTAAATATTAAAAAGCAAATCAGCTTTACAGTGTATTTTTCAGGAAAAAAAAAAGACTACCATGATATTGTCATGATATTGTCATTGAAATTGGCGCTGAATCAACAAACTGGAACAAAACTGGCTCAGCATGAAATAGTCTTTATAAAGAACAAGCACAACATGTCAGAAATGGGAACAAACCAAGAGTGTAACTCCTATTGTGTATCCAAACCCAAATGCAATAAAAAGAAAGCTTTATAGTAAATGTGAAAAGACTACTGTTGAAGTACACCAAAATTCTTTGGAAGCGTGAACTATATTTATTCATTTATTTATTTATTACTTTTTCTACCTGGACAATAAGAACACAAGCTCTATAATCAGGGGAGAGAAAAAAAACAACAACCTCTTACATGCTGCACATAATGTTCAAACTGTCACTATAATCAAGATGGTGTCAGTTGTTGGTATTCCGAATGGAGTTTTTGCTTATTTGCTCCTCGTCACTGTGATGTATTAAACAATTTTCACTGAAATAATCAAGGCAGTGAATAGAACGCTTGCGACTCATCCTTATTTTAAAGATTACCTTCAAAAATCACTCAACTCCTGACATCATGATGGTTCATGACAAACTTGAGGGTTATTGCATCACTCCTGTGACACCTCCATTGAGCAGATGTCCAACATGTCATCAGTGGGAGAACAGATGTCTATAACTGTACATTTCCTCCAGAACCATCATAATTTTTTGGATTTATAATACATGGAGTAGCTTTACTCTAGACTGTAATGGAGATCAAGCTGAATATTCATATTCATATTCATATATCTGGTGCTTTTATCAAGTTACAGCTTCAATGCACTTTTAAATGTCCAGAAGAGCTCATTAATGAAATCTGTATGTTGTGGAATTGCCCGGTTACTCCAGGGAAGAGGATCAAGCTTTAGTTTGGCCAGGCCGCCGTAACACAAGTCTGCATTATATTCAGTGTTCTTGCTGTGCTGTGCTCCTGGTTTATACTCCAATCTTCAGACAGCTGGTGGGCTACCAGTATTCTCCACCAAAGTGGAACTCAAGCTCAGACAATTTCATCGATGCATCCATTGACAGCACAATGGGCAGATTTAACAATAGCAATAATAATATTAGCAACAATAAAATAATGAGAGTTGTCTTTGAATCCACTTCTTCAACTCTTGGACAAGACAAGAATGAAAAAGAGAGTAAGCTTGATGTAGTGGGAACCTTTTACAGCCTATTGGTATTCAGCAAGGAAAGCAACCAACAGAAATAGTCCACTAGTTCTGTCGCAAACAGACCTAGCAATGAGGAACCCAATGCCTGAGTTTCCATGTTATCCTATTTAACATATAATGTAGGTTTTTTCTGCATTATAAGGAAAAGGTGTAGCCAGTCCTGAAAATTATGGATTCAAACAGCAAACAAAAATAATACTTCATATACTATAAACATGACGGTTGGTTCTAACCAAAACATTGAAATAAGCTTAGGCTGAAATGACAATTCAGTGTGTCACACTACAGCTTTTGCACATTAAGCTATAACCATCCCACTCGAGCTCTGGGACCCATCTGAACTTTAATCACATGATTAAAATGCATTTTAACTAAATATAGCGCTGCCTTCCACGTCAAGATTAATTGTCCTCGATTTGATTAAAAACAGAAACTCGCCAACTCGTCACTGACACTCATCTGAATGAGTAAAATCTTGTGTTACATTAGTCTTCTCCAGATATGTAGAGTATTGTTCTGTGGCTTCTCGAACAATCTGCACTAACGGGGACGCAACATGTTCAGTTCCATCCAGGCATTGAGTAATTTTGACAGGGCAGACACTATCTCTGCATTCTGACTTCACTGCTGTGTAATCAACGCAGTCTCCCTTTCTACAGTGCTGGCCATTAGTCGAACTCTGTGTGCTGTGCCTATGGCCTGCAGCGGCTTTGATCCTGAAGCCCCATCAAACGTGCGAGTAACTCAACTGCACAGGAGGAGGGGCAACTGAAATGGACAAGGAAAGGAGCAGTGAATAACACTACTGCACCTGCAACATCAGGGAAACAGAGATAAATGATGTCAAGGTAATTATTTCTTGACAAGTCACCCTGACATCTCTGTGTCTACAAGGGGAAAAAAAAGAATACAGAAGAATTTCTGTCTTCTTGATGAACCTGCCTCTCAAGGTGTATATTTATAACCCTCCTACAGTATGTCCTACCCTTTCTTCCTGCTACCCTAGAGCAGGACAGATCTACAAGTGAGAGAGGACAAGTGAGAGAGGCCTAAAAAAAAATAAGGCTGACAAATGACTAGGTGAATAAAGAAACCGAATCTGCAGACATCAGAACAAATGAGCTGGCCTATCTTTTATGTAAGCTGTGTTACTCACTGGCATGATCATGTTGATTCATCAGTGCCCGCTTCCTGCTCTCACTGTTTAGTCATCACAGCTGGACTGCATAAGGTTGACTTAGAAGACCTAGACACCATGGTTTAGACTAATGGTTACCAACCCTGTTCCTGAAGATCTACCTTCCTGAAGACGTTGGCTTCTTCTTATACAATGTCATGGCCTTAAGAACTTCTTGATCAGTTAAAACAGGGGTGTTAGATTTTGGTTGGAGAATAAATCTGCAGGAAGGTAGATCTCAAGGAAGAGTGTTTGTGACCCCTGATTTAGATCAAGGACCTCATCAACCACATTCAATCAGTCATCACGTCTGATTCTTCTGGTTTAATTAATTGATCTGTTTGAAACAAAAAATGCTGACTACTAAGGCTGTATTCTAATGAAGGAACACATTGAGTCATGACTGAATTTAATGTTCTCAAAGAATGCTGCCCACTGGGGTGCCTTCACCTTGCTGATTTCCAAAAGGCATCATTGCTGCCCTTCATATCCCATAATCATTTGCATCATCGAGCCTGCAAAAATAACCATAAAAAAACCACACAGGAGACATTGAGTAATTTGTGAACAAATAAGTCGTTCTTTTTGACATAAGAATTTATTTCAACAGTAGCTAGAGATGGCTGGTGTAGTCACAAAATATCCGTCATGCTTTCCTCAATGGTACTGTATTTCATCTTGCAATTGGTCTTAAATGGGCTTTAAAACTTCTAATTTTCCGCAGCTGCACACATTTCTTCAGAAGACCCCGGCTTAGACTTTCACACTATGGCACAATATCGTCTTCTGGGAATCTTCAGAGAGCAAAGCTCTTTCAGCCTTTTAAACGTTCATAGTCAAAAATCTCATTTGTAGGTGACTGAAGTTAGATTAAGTGCTGTGATTCACTTTTTTTCAGCTTGTAATAGTAACAAAAACTTTTAAAACAACATGAACTGTCTATTCAGAGGATCTTCCCACATGGGGAGGTGTATTGTCCTGATCTGACCTGATATTCGATCCAGACATTTCTCAAATGCAATTTTGAACAAGAGTATAATTTTCACCATGGTTTGCAAAGCTGAACAAGCAGAAGGGCATGCCCAGGCTTTCATATACATGCTGATAGGAGAACAATCTGATAGCGTTCAGAGGAAATACGATCAAAGTCAATCTACAATCTGCTTAGGCAGACTTTATTGCAGCAGCTTTGAAATATGTTTTTGTTTGGTTTTTTTTCCCCAGAATCTCAATATGGTAAGAACTATCATGTGTGTGAAATTAGAGGAGTAGGGGTAGATAAGAGTATCCTGTTCTACATAAAGAGGGTCTCCTAATCATTCTTACCATGCTCCTTTCCAAGAGTGAAGCTGTACTGTTCAGCTTCTCTTGTAATCTCTAAAGCATTAGATTAATCTGATTGAATTTCTGCCATACCAAGTTTTGCACAGGGCCACTTACAGCTCCAAGCCAATTATAGCACATGGGTAATTGCAGGCAATTTAAACCACTCTTATGGAAAGGAGATATAGATTCAGTCCACCTGGTGTGAGTAACTTGAAACTGGTGGAGTACTCCGGTACATGTAGCAGTGTAGCTGAGTGAGTGGTCATGTGGCAGAACACTTCTAATTAGTATTAATGATGTTGAAATGAGTCATGGAAGTGGTATTCACCATTATTCACTGGCTAGGGGGAGGAAATAAGCTGTGTTACAGCCAGTGTGCTTTCGATCAGTCTTTAGCACACAACACAGTCGTGAGTCAAGTTACATTATGTGTGATGACTACTGTTTGGTGATTATAAGAGAGAAAGTGGAAAAATCAGCAGAGCTAAATTTTTATTCAGTTCTAAATAACACTAACATGCACCAGACATTGCTTAATACTGAACGATTTCCAAAGGTGCAACTTCGCATCAAAGATTATGAAGGTGAAACAATCGACTAGCACTTACAATGCAAAGCCATGTTAGAAGCACAGTGTCTAGCTAGTAATCTTTAAGGCTTCAATATCTACACTGCAGGAGCTGAGTTCTGATATTGAGCTTTAGCACACAGCTGGAAGGAAGTGTGAATATCTGTACTGAGACAGCAAGCAGGAAGTTTTAGTGGCAAATACAGGAAGCGGGTGCCAGGCTCATCAGAGCTAATGGCTGACCATAGGGCACAGTGGGACTTCCATTCTCAGAGCAGAGAACTAAATATACATAAATACTACATATGACATCTCTCTGAGGGAGACAGAACAGACAGGAAATGGCTGCTTCAACAGGCATCTTCACAATGGCACTATTTTTCAAATTAATAAATCACCACATGCCGTACCAGAAGGGTTCATCACTTTTAGCTGAGCCCAATTCTGCACATCTGTTGTAGGACACACACACACACACACACACACACACACTTCAAACCCCATACCATTACTATCACATGAGAGAAAGGATTAAGAGGGCAACCTTCTAAATCCTTTGTTCCAACTTTTACCTTTTACTTTTACCTTAGTCTCTACTCTCTCATTCTGTCTGACTTGGAAAAATCAATACGTCACCATCATATGGTCAAGCATAGTGAAGGAAATACTAAATGTGTCCTTAGGTACATCCTCTTTGCTACAATGATGAAATTGATGGAAATTAAGTGATTTAAACCAGCACCGTTCAAACCTGTAAATATAGTCATTCTGCCTAAAAATAGATCTAAAACCTTGCTTTAAATCATAGTGAATTTTGGACAGTTATGTGCCATAATGACATATATAAGCCTGATTAATTCAGCTTATGATCAGATGTTCCTGTGCCATCACATCATCTTCAAAACACTCTGTATAGATGACAAAGTTTTAAAAAGGTTTGAATTACCAAAAATGTGGGATATTTATCCAACAGAACATGACTCACTGAATTAGTCAGTGATTATTCCTCTGCTGATGTAAGAGCAAACATGCCGCAAGTAACATTTACCCCAGATGATAAAACTAGAGAGCCTGATGTGGATGATGCTGATGATCAAAGTGATTACACGTTTCCCATTGTGTTGAACATATCAGATATTATCATTTGTATATCAGTCTATCCATTTTGCGATTTTGTGATCACCCAAGTGAACGTACAGTCAAGCAAAGTCTTAATTTCGCCAATTCAAGTAGTTTTCAGTTTAAAAAAAAAAAAAAACTGCAAGTGGTATCGCAAATTTTGAATCGGGGTAAAACTGCAAGTGGTATCACAAACAAAATCAAACATTTTTGGCCACAACAATCACAAGAGACACCACAATCCTGTACAGACTGGTGTATTTCATTTATTTCATATTCAATTAAAGTCAAATGGAATCCATCAATAATAGCTGCGTTTACACAGTCAAGCTGCTGTTTTGCCTCCATTTACACTAGTTCATTTTAAAACACATAATTTGTGTTATGGTTACGACTGTCGTCTACACTACTCGCGTTTTCAACCCCCAATTGTGTCTTCTGGATCATTGTGTATCCTCCCCTGATTCCTCAAGCCCCTACCATATGACCATTAGGCTACATTGATCGTATACACAACACAGAGACTGGCTTTGTTGTCATTCTTAGCAGCCATTGTTAAATTCTGTATTTAACAATATAGCAGCTGCCTACGTGTACAAGAGGCGAGGTACTATTAAAGCAATCGGCAACAAATCTCATTTCAAGTGGCGTAAGCCCTACATGGAACTCTGGTTTGGACTAGCAACCAACTTCCGGTTTACACTTGTATGCGCAAGCCCAGCGTGCATGAGTGTGACATGAGTTTTCGATTGTGTAGTGTAGACGGAGATCATTTCTCAAACACAGCGGAAAAGCCAGTGTGGACGAGGATCGTTTTCATTTTAAAACAAGAATGCACAAGAGTAAACAGGGCCTGGAATAGAAATAGTACATGCAATTTTCTCCCCACTTTTGTAGGGTAGGCAGACTTTAAAAATGGTAGAAAAGTAGTAGGTTTTCGCAAGCTGCAACGCATCTGAGATCATGTTATGTTATGTTGTCTGGCTATGACTAATGCTAAACTACTGGGATATATTTAGCTCTACATGCTGCTCTGAAGTTATCTTGTACATGGAATTCAAATAGGTGGTTAATGGATTTTTTTTATTTAATATAAATTTATGGACTTCAGCAAGAGAGAATGGTGTATGCAATGTGAATACTGGTGGAAGATGGCTGATGGGGCTCTTAAGAGAAAGTCCTCCTGCACTCTAATCTGAGATAAGAGAGATATTTCCTACTTTACTGAAGGCTTTCTCAGCCAAACATCTCATGACATCTGTACAACTGTCCCTGTCTGACTTTTCCATTACTGAATTCACTCTTCCATGAGTTACTCACAGACAAAAACTAACAATGTCTTATTCAAACCATACCTATGTCGGCACAACAGACATGGTCACTGTGGCAGAAGGAGTCAGCACAATAAACTCTCGTTTTCAGGCGGATCAAATTTGAATGTTAAAAAATAGTGCTGGTGCATACCTGCAATGTTTTTTCTCTCTTCTCATGAGGGACAGCATGGGCAAGGGCCAGTCATAGGCAAGGTTAGCTTTGATGATCTGACAATTTGACAAGAGGGGAGGGATGACAAATTCGTATCATGAGGACAGATGCATATGGACATTGTGCTCTCGATGTCTCTGTCTCGATGTCACTGTACTATATGATGTGCCATCTACAGAAAAAAAAAGAGAGAAAAAAAAACAATGCGGCTCATAGTTTTTTCTTGCCTACTCTGAAGAGACTAATTTCTACAATGTTAAAGTCAAATGAGAACGGAAAAAAGTGGAAATTGCAAAAAATGCATATATGGCATCTCACTCTGTCTTAATTCAGCCTTGAAGTGCTTTCTGCCAACACTGCACAGCTCCATTTACGATGGTTGTTAGTCATTTGGCACCCACTCCAATGACACATTAATAAACAGAGAAACAAACAAAGCCCATAACGAATCAGCATGTGTAAGGCAAATCAACCCACAGATATTGGCAGTCTCTAGCAAACCTCCATGCTCTGATTCAGGCAGCAGTTTACATCCATTAGAAGCTGTGTGCACGTCGGCAGACTTGTTCAATTAACTCGGTCGCACCTGTTCAATTAATTCGGTGGACAGAGCAGAGTGCGGATATGAAATATGCACTGCTGTCTTTGATGAAAGATGCCTATTTGGCATGGGCCAGCAAAAAAAACCTAAACCTTGCTTTCGATAGATGTAAACTGTGAAAATGGAAATTCAGAAAGACAGAATAAGTTGGCAAAGGTGGTGGACATTCACAGTCCACCTCTGCCCCACTCTTTAGTATATAATTCCCAACTGTGGTCCTGGAATAGGTCTTTTCCTGCACATTCTAGTGTTTTCTTTGCTTCCAATACACCTTGTCCAATTAATCAGCTAACTAACACCCCTTCCTACGTGAATAAGTTACAGCAGGAAAAACACTAAAATGTGCAGGACACTGGGTAGTGGAGCGCTGAGACTGTTGTAACACATTCTGACGAAAAGAATGTGTACATCTGACCATTGCATTTCCCATTCCAAAACCATGGGCATTAATAATAAGTTGGTTCCACTTTGCTTCTATAATAACCTCCACTCTCCTGAGAAGGATTTTCACTAGATTTTTGTATTTGTGCCCATTCAGCCACAAGGGCACAAGAGGTCAGGCACTGATGTCTGGCAAGAAGGCCAAGTGTGAAGTTGATAGTCCACTTAATCAGAAAGGTATTCAGAAAGGCTGAGGTCAGGGTTCTGTGGATGCCAATGGAGTTCTTCCACACAAACCATGGCCAATTATTTCTTTATGGACCTCACTTGTATAGGGGTATTCTCATAGTGGAACAGATTTGGGCAGCTGTGGCTCAGTCGGTAGAGCGGGTTGTCCACTAATCCACTAATCGTGGGGTTGGTGGTTCGAATCCCGGCCCGGGTGATCACATGCCGAAGTGTCCTTGGGCAAGACACTGAACCCTAAGTTGCCCCCAATGGCAAGCTAGCACCTTGAATGGCAGCTATGCTACCATTGGTGTGTGAGTGTGCTCTCATTTGTAAGTCGCTTGTAAAATGTAAATGTAAAATGATATTTCTGTAAAGCTGCTTTGAGACAATGTCCATTGTAAAAAAGCGCTATACAAATTGATTAATTATTAATTATTTGGACTAGGCATCTTAGTTCCAGTGAAGGGAAATCTTAGTGCTTCAGCATACAAAGACATTATATACAATTGGGTATTTCCAACATTGTTGGCAACAGTTTGGGGTAGGCCCTTAAATAGGTGTTACAGTCAGGTGTCCACATACATTTGGCTATGAAGTGTAAATGCAATTGGGACTAAGTATATAATTTTTTCATGTCAGTTTGAAAAATAGAGTGGCACACTCATTTGTACACATATCCTGGAGATATTTGTGGGGGGGCTTACACTAACTGTAAGCATAATTAGCAGAATTTGTGCATGCCTCTTCTGTTTTAAATTTTTTAAGAAAGCAAGAGTGTGGCCTGTCAAAGTGGTAACGCCTGTTATAGCTGTACAACATCGAGCTTTCTGAGGCTCTCAGACTATTAAGAACAGGGAAAGCTGGAAGCACTGAGAAAAGATGCACACACTACTGACTCACTTTTCTACTGATCTCATAAAGATGAACTGTAATCGATGGAGAGCTCGTAAAGACTATCCTTTTGGAAAAACAGAATTACTATATTTAAACCATAGTAGTCATATACCACATTATAATAATCTTGATTACTATAACAGTAAATGAAATGGGGGAAAAATGAAGACAAAACAAAAAAGGATTTATGACCTGTATCATAAGTCAATTACAATTATGTTTAAATGGGTGATTTTTCTGTGTATGGGCTTCTCCACAAGTGCTTGAGCAGTGTTACAATTATGCCACTTTTCTAGTACACTACTAGTATTTACCAGGGGACTCCGGGCACAAGGCAGGGGACACCCTGGACAAGGTGCCATCCCATCACAGGGCACTATCGTGTACAGGCTTGGACACCCATTCACACACGGAATAAATACGGACAATTTAGAGATGCCAATCAGCCTACAACACACGTCTTTGGACTGAGAAAGGAACCTGCAAACTCCACACACACAGGGCGGAGGTATGAATCAAACCCCCAATCCTGGAGTTGGGAGGCAAACGTGCTGAGCCTTCATTGCCCCCAATGGGTAAAAAAAGCAAATATATGCATTATATTATGTGGGAATTATGAAGACTGTAATTTAACTTAAACCTTTTTTATTGTAGCTACTCTCTCTCTCTCTCTCTCTCTCTCTCTACTTCTGCTCCAGGGTTGGGAACCTGTGCATTAGTTGACTGTCTAATGTGGATGGTTGCTAGTTAGATATGCAGGATGGAAGAGGAATTGAATTCTGTGCAGCATCAAAACCCAGAGTGAGATAGAGACCCAGAGGAGCACAACTGTGTACACACATGCATACACACACTTAAGTACCCATTGAAATGCCTCCACCTCACTCAACTCAGAGTATCTCTCTAGCCTGTTAGATCTATTACACAGCCCACTCTGCTCCTGTCTCTCATTCCTAATCTGCTTGTCATTTATACACCATCTACTCTATGCAGCCGTGTGAAATGAGAATAAAAGGAGGCTTTTCAGAAAGCATAATCCTTTTGGATACAGTGATGAAATATAAAATACATTGTCGAATCTAAAAGGTTCCTTTTTGTTAGCGCATTTACTTAACAGAAGCATTTATCCAGCGTTAATGGGGAGTTGGATGTGGGATAAGTAGCTTAACATTTAATAATATTTATCCAGCTAAATACACTGTAGTAGTAGTAGTAGTACAATGATAATAAAAACGTAATGATGTGATTGGGCTGTTATTGGTTCCATGTTGAGATTAGAATCTTGTGTTTAGGAGTAATGACTGAATAATAGAAGAATAATCTGTTTCATCATCACAAAAACACCCTAAAATTTCATCTGCATACAGGAGCTCATAAGTCACACAAACACCCACATCAAAAAGAGATTCGGTGTGCTATTGTAAACCACTCAATGCCATGTCCACACATCAGATTGACTATGTTTTGTTCTGAAATCTTAAACATGTTGTACTTCAAGGAGCAGAATGGGAAACCATGCAAACAGCTGCAAGAGTTGATAGATTTTATTACAGAAGACACAACAAAAGGGTTAGAACTTCTAATTAGAGGTATAAAAAAAATATATACAAGCAATAATTTCAGGATTCCTAAAGCCTATCCTGCTAGAACATTAAAATTCAAAGCAAAGCCAAGCGGAAAGCCATGTTTGATGGAAGGGAGGAGCTGCATATTGAGGGAGATGGGAATAGGATATAAAAAGAGAATAATGTTCTACTCTGTGTCCTGATAGTCATTCTGTGTTCCTTTTTCTGTGTGACCTGTGCTCTTACTTCCGTTTTCCCACTCAGTCATCTCCCTCCCATCGGTAGTTACATAATATGTCATCTTTGAGATGGCATTTAAAGGACCGACAAAGTGAATACACCAGCTTAATGCTCACTCATTCTTTTGCTTCTGTGTTCTCTGAGTGGTGCTTGACTTCTTGGAGTGTGACTCAAAGCTTGTCATTGACCTTGAGACTTAGCCAGGCCACTTTGGAGCAATTGTGAGATTCAATAGAACAAAACCTGCCTCAAGGAACCTGTTAATAAGGTGGGAGATGGGGTGAGAATTACCAGAAGAACAGGTTTTACAGAATGGAGGTTGGGGCAACCCAATCTTAGACTGAGGCATAACATTGATGTGAAGAAAGACAGGAGAGTGTGACAGCGAGCATGCAGCACACACGCACAAAATCCGATGCGCTCCTCGTACGACTGCCGCCCGAGTCTTTTGGACAGCTTGACAGCACATGGCTACAAGGCGGGGCAACAGAAGCACAATGAGTGGAACAGCAGTTCCCCACCCTCCTGCAGATGCTGGGAGAGTATAAAAGGGCTACAGCAGCACAGATAAGGGAGACACGTCTCTGGTAATGCTGGTACTCATTGCACTTTCTTGTTTCCCACAGAAGCAAACGGGGAAGATGACAGCGCCGAAGACAACTCGCCCTGGCCATGCTGCACCCACAACTGATACCGACTGCCAGCGCCACGCTCCCTGGGTCCTGCCTCGAGCCTGCTCCTACTTGCTCGCTGCTCACACAGCCTTGACTAAAAATCATCTCACGCACTCAGATTCCTCCATTCATAGAAAAAAAATTATAAACTCCACTCTCCTTTTTTGCCTTTATCCTGTTTCCTGAGTGTCTGTGTTTTACCCTCCGCAGCCGCAAATTGCCACAAGAGGTAGGTAGGGAGCAGTGACCAGAACGGTTTGTTTCGCCTCCACCATAACCCGGGAAACTCAGGGAAATTAAGGAGAAATTCCTCAGAGAGAGAGAAAGAAGCAACATTATGCCTTATTTTCTCCACAGACCAACCTCTAGAAAACCACAATGATTTCAGAAAACCATGTAAATATTCACACACCTTAAGTGAATGTACCAGCAGTAAATCTGTATGAAAATTGCTCTGCCTGCTATAAAGGTCATGGTACGCCTGTGCCCGATTATAGTAATAGCACATATCTCTATTAGGGCAGAGAACGTGGGAGAAGTGGGCAGCTTAGATAAACACCTTGTTTGATTTCCATACCACATTCACAAATTCCTCACATAGTCAGGGGTGCAAACACTGCATTACGCAATGAGTAACCAGCTCCTAATTAATAACCTCTTCATAACTAAATGTTTTCATATCAAAACCTTTGATCTGATTCTCTTCAGATTCTTTCATTGTGTTAGCTATGCTGGAAGTATGCACACATTTGTGGACAAAGGCAGATCATTTCTTTCTACTGAGGCTTCGCACTCAGCAAGCATACAAAGCAATAATGGATAAAAAGGGATTAAATGAAACATACTGACATTGTCGCGGCAAAGGCCAAAATGTTGGCACTGAAGCAGATGGATGAAATCGAGCCATTACACTTCATCCCTGGAAGGCTTTCTCCCTTGCTCTACTGCTATTCACATAGACTGTGACTCCTTCCAAATCATTATAAAGATTACGTTCCTATTTTAGGTATCATAGTATACTGCTGCGAGTTTCCGATACCTGATGAAATTCTAAGCTGAAGTCGATATCATCTGCTCTGGTTTCAAATGAGAAAATATGACCTTGAGGATATAAAACGCACCTTGATGGCATCAGTAAAAATCTTTGCACTTTTTAGAACTCCTAATAGGAATGTGCACATGTATTTAAATACCCAGTTTCAGGAGCTGGTATTCAAATACAGAAATTATGATAAGGGTCCTTGTCGTAGGTCCAGAGGCAATCGGTGAGGAAATATGAAACGGAGAAGACTGGCAATATTTTGCAGAACAGAGCAGCACTACTGTGGAGTGCAATTTAAAGATGTACATTACAGTAAAATCAGGCAAAATAAATCTTTACTACACACTGGTCTTAATTTTGCTGGCAGAACTGAAGGTCGCAGTAGATGATATTTCATTCATTCATTCATTCTTTCATTCATCAACAGTAACAATTAATGATGGTCAGAGTGCTGGTGGATCAGAACCTATCCCGTGTGTAAGAAAGAAATATGCAGTAGAGATGTCAGTTCATCAGAGGGCACAGTGCACACACACACATTCACAATTTATCATAGCCAGTTCACCTATAGGCATGGTTTTGTGAGGTGTGAGGTAACCCAGAGAACCTTGAGAAAACCCGCATGGACAGTCAGTAACCTGAGCTCAGCTGTGACGACATGCCTCCCAGATTAGATTTAATATGGTGGAACTTCCGAGACACAAGTTAGTCCCTGTTCTCACCTACAGTGGTGTGAAAAAGTGTTTGCCCCCTTCCTCATTTCCTGTTCCTTTGCATGTTTGTCACACTTAAGTGTTTCGGAACATCAAACCAATTTAAACAATAGTCAAGGACAACACAAGTAAACACAAAATGCAATTTGTAAATGAAGGTGTTTATTATTAAAGGTGAAAAAAAATCCAAACCATCATGGCCCTGTGTGAAAAAGTGATTGCCCCCTTACTATAACTGTGGTTGTCCACACCTGAGTTCATGTTCTCT
>JAFFST010053934.1:321540-335603 GCA_022414735.1 Noturus placidus
TTTTCATTTTTTTATTTGTTGAAAAAGTTTGAAATATCCAATAAATTTCGTTCCACTTCATGATTGTGTCCCACCTGTTGTTGATTCTTCACAAAAAATTACAGTTTTATATCTTTACGTTTGAGGCCTGAAATGTGGCAAAAGGTCGAACAGTTCAAGGGGGCCGAATACTTTCGCAAGGCACTGAATGTACAAAAGTGAAAAAAGAAACAGAACATCGCATAAAAAAGCATTGTTTATACTACATAAACTATGCCAAGGGAGTGTAATACTATAAATACAACATGAACACAGTCTAGAGTTGGCCCGAATGATTTTAAACAAAAACTCACCATCTCCACTGTGCTAATTGGTTGTGGCTGTAGCCCTACCAAGGGCTTTTTATTTATACAGTAATTAGATTACTCCATAAAAGTTTGTCTCTTCATAAAGGCCTCAAACAAGCTTTTCCAAAAATAGTTATATTAAAAACAAATCAAAAAGAAGACTACAGACAACAAAGGGCAGAGGAGCAATATATTTGGCTGCTCACCGGGTAGGCCAGAGATAATCAAACTGTGCCATTTCAGACTTACTTCATTGGATTGTTGTTTTAGTTTTTAGACTATAAATGTGAAACAAAGTCTATGAATGTAACTATAAAGAGTATATCACATCCGTTAACTATAATTATTAGGGATGCTGCCAAAATATTTGGGTCATATATATTTTTTTCTAAAAAATACACTCAGTTGTTGGCCAAAAGAGAAAAATGGCTGAAATATTTGACCATGAAATGGCCTATAATGAAGTGCAAAATCAAACACTTCTGAAATAATTTTTATGGTAATTATAACTGGACAGTCATTTTAAAATAATGTTTGTTTACTTTGCTCTCCTACAATTGTCAAAAACCATTCATGGATTCACAAGGGACATTAGAGAAGCAATTTGTAACAGGATTATATCAAAAACTGTACTGTTATGCTTCCCACTTTTCACTGCATATACCACCGTCTATCATTCTGCTGTATTATAAGACTTTTGTTATTTTCCAGTTAATAACAGGCAATCATTTATGGAGGGGAGGTGAGATAAGGGCTCAAGCAGAAAATGTGTGAATGGTAGGCTGTAGCAGGCCCTGTTGTTTTCAGTGTTGGGTAAGTTACTCAAAAAAAAGAATCCACTAAAGATTAGTAATTTCTATTTTAAAATTGTAATCTGATTAGTGATCTTACTTTTTACATTCAGTAATTACTTTACTTTCACATTAATTTCAAAACCTGTCAAAACTACAAAAAAAACACAAAGTGAAACTCAGAAACTCAGCCAATGAGCTACAGTTCTGCAGGCTTGTTGAGAGAGGACAGAGGAGAATGGCTCAGCAAACAGGTTTCCACATGGCTTCTGTCGGCGAAGAACAAGAATCATGGGCAGAGATTCACTGGACAGCTGAAGATGAAAATGTCAACTGATCTTTTCCTGATCTTTTTTGTTGTTGTTGTAGCCTATCTAGCTCAATGTTCAATGCATTGTTGTGCATTCTGAGATGCTTTTCTGCTCCTTACCATAGCCTTCATATCTGGCCATTCTCCTCTGACCTCACTCATCAACAAGGCAATTACAGTCACAGCACCACCGTTCACAGCATGTTTCTTGCTTTTCACCATAGAGATTCTTGTGTGTTAAAGTACCAGAAAATCAGCAGTTTTTAAAATACTCAAACCAGCTTTTCTGGCACTAACAACCATGTAATGTTCAAAATAACTGAAATCACATTTTCTCTAATTAAGATGTTTGACATGAATATCAACTGAAGCTCTTGGCATGTAGCTGAATCATTGTATATATTGTGCTACTGCCGCATAAATTTCCAATTGGATAATTGCATGAATGGGCAGTTTTCCAAATGTTGCTATTAAGGTGGCCAGCGAGTGTATACCATATCATACAGCTAACATTTCTAAAAACTAAGCCATTGCTTCTAGAATGGAACATTTGAATCAATCCGGTAACAGAGCAGTAAGAGGGTGACGGATTTTTGTCTCCCTCCAGGAAAATAATTAAGCAGTTGCAGTATTCTGAAATCAACCTAGAAGAAGCTGTTTTACAGATTTGTGTCAAGAAGTATTACGCATGATGAAACAGCTGCACTGCTCTTTAGTGGTGTTTTAAATAAATATTCAATATTACCTTCCTCATAGAATCAATACTGTGTTCCAAGATTAAATGCATATAGTTTAGTCTTTTCTGCTTAAAATTATTTTTTTTTTAATGAATAGACCCATAAAGTAACTTTAAATAATTGACCCATAAAGTAACTTTATTAACAAGCATAAACAATTGTGTATCAGCTGAAATGTAAACATTTGAGTGACAAGAGGCAAAATATTGGATTTAATTATCACTACACAATAAAATGTTTGAGTTACGCATGTAACCCTGTTCCCTGAGGAGGGAACAAGACATTGTTTGAGCTTCATGTTGTGTGAAGCGCCCTTATACTTCAGTATCTGACTATAAAATGGCACCTGTGAACCACATCAGACTATTATCTGAAGCGAAGATGCAATTCAAAGACATGCTCCAGTATGAAAGCTATGCAACGTCTCGTTCCCTTCTCAGGGAACAGGGTTACATGCGTAATCCAGACGTCAAAGGGAACTCAATGTTACGTGAGCTTCACGCTGTGCGAACGAGAATACCCACTCAGTCATATTGAGGGCATGGCCTGTTCAAAAACATCCAAGCCAGAGGGTCACTGCAAGACACTTGAGCCCGAGGTGGAATCTATGTCCAAACTGTAATATCAAATGAATGTGTGTGTGTGGCATAGACAACTCCACCAAGACCATGCACCTCATAAGCAATAGAGATTGCTTCCACTATCCAATTAGAGATGTGCTGCTTCGACACAGCATCACCTCTACTGTCGCTGCCAAAGCAGATGAGCAACTGCTGTGACATGTGACACTGGCCAGAGCGGTGGACATAAGTACAAAGAACCCTTACTGGATGCAGTAGGTGTAATTTCTCTTGTTCTAGTGTCAGGAATGGAGGTGGGCAGAAAGCCTGCAACACTACTTTCAAGGCAGGAAGGTGCTACAGATAGCGCTTGTAGATCTCCTACTTGCTTGAGAGATGTTAGGGCCAGCAGAAGAGCTACCTTTAGAGTCAAAAGCTTCTCCAAGGCTGACTCTAAGGGCTCAATTAGGGCACCTGAGAGACCTTCCAGGACCACGGACAGGTCCCAGTCAGTTATACATGGTCTGCAGATGGGCCTCAGCTGCCTGACACCACACATAAACCTCAATGTTAGAGAATGTTGCCCCACAGAGGCTCCACCAATAGAGGTGTGGTGGTCGTAATGGTGGACATGTAGAGACTGATTGTAGAAAGAGCCAACCCTGATGAGAAAGATCACTGTAAGAACTCCAGGACTGTAGCTATTGTGCAGTTTACTGGGTCTAACTGACATTCCTCACACCACGAGACAAAAAGTCGACACTTGAGCGCTTTCAATTTTCTTCTACAACCTCGGTTCAGAGACCAGAATCTATGAGCTGGTGCCCCTCAAGGGCCAGACACACAATTTCCATAGTTCCGGCCAAGGGTGATAGATCAACCCTCTGGCTTGAGACAGTACATCCCTGCAAATGGGAATCTCCCAGGGAGTGCAGTCTAGCAGGATGTTATCTCTGAGAACCATATTCAAAGTGGCCAATAAGGTGCTTCTAGCAGCAGACTTAAACGGTCTTGACAAAGTCTCACTAGAACTTGTTGAAGTAGAACGATCGGGGAAAAAAAACATACAGGCATGACCTCTGCAACGTGTGCACCATGGCATGAGGGCAAACCACTATGGGCAGTGTGTTGTCTCCTCGGAGACGAACACATCCACTTCCACTTGGCCGAATAAATACAAATTCCACCACTTGTGGATGGAGCCTCCACAATTCCCGGACCTCAGCCCCTGCCTTGACAGGATGTCTGCTCCCACATTCCGGTTGCCCAGAATGTACATTGCACTCATTGACAAAACTTTCCTCCTGCACAGAGAAGAATTAGTTGCACCTGCCTGAACAGGGGGCATGAACGTAATCCTCCCTCGTAAAAAAGATGAAACCACTACTGTGTTGTCTATCATAACTAACACATGGTGACCTCTCAATTGAGGAAGAAAGAATTTCAGTGCTAGAAATACGGCCTGCATTTAAAAGCGATATATATGCCGCTCCAGACGAGGGCCACTCCAAAGACCATGAGATGGACAGCCGTCTAAGACTGCACCCCAGCCCATGAGGGAGACATCTGTCATTACCATCTTACGATAAGAAGATGCCACAAGAGTGTGACCCAAGGCTAGACACCGGGGAGCATGTCGAGCACATAGGCTTCACCGCGTGACACTGATTACTTTCAGGAGTTCTGTCCTCCGATGAAACCCAACAACTTATTATCCACCACTGAAACGGTGTCATGTGCATTAGGCCCAATGGTATGACGTTGGCTGCTGCTGCAATAAGTCGTAACAGTCCCTCATAGAGACTAGAGGGTATACCCATATCCAGCTTTATCTTGCTCAATGTTGATAGGATTGACCCTATGTGCATTTCAGGACTTTTCTTGGGGTTCAACCTGAGCCCCAGGCTCCTCACGTGGGTGAGAACAACATCTCGATGTTAAACTGCCAGTTCCCTGGATCGTGCTAGAATTAAACAGTTGTACAGGTAGTTTAGTACACAGATGCCCTGGAATCTGCTAAGGGGATTAAGCTAAACCAAAGGGAATATCCCCATATTGGTATGCATTGCCTCCAAATGTGAAACTTCTATGTGAAAATATGCGTCTTTTAGATCTATTGTCACAAACTGTGACAATGCTCAAACTGAATCTGTGGAACGATAATTTTGAGCATTAACATCTTGAACCTGTATGTCCGAAGAGTATGGTTCAGATAGTGCAGATCTAAAATGGGACACATTATTTTTTGAAGAACAGGAAATAACATCTGTACAAACCTCCCTCAGAGTAAGATGATCTATGGCCCTTTTGCATGAGAGATCTTACTTCCTGCGCGAACGTCGGGCTCTGCTCTGTGCTGACTACTGTGGTGAACACCATCAGGGCCGCTCCTTTTTTGTTGCCTTCGCGTTTATTATCATTCTCAGATCAGGGCTACTAACAGGCTGCGACTGTGGCCGCTTGGTCCCCCTGGCTCTCTGCGGGGGGAGGCAGACCACCACACTTGCCTTCTGTGCTTCCCTCACACCAGTGCCGAACTCAACGTGACTGAAGGAACTGGTTGAATGCCACCATTCACTGTTTCGCCTCACAAAACCTGTCAGCAATGGCATTAACCATGCTGCAAAACAGGTAGGCATCAACAGGAAGACCTTATCGTTAAAGCCCATCCCTGAAAGTTTGAACCATAGGTGCATATCCGCGTCAACCAAACTACCCATCGAACAGCCAAAATGACAGGCCGTTTGCTTGGTTGCACGGAGAGACAAATCCATGATGCAGCAAAGATCTGCCACTGCCTCAGACCCAATTCCATCCTTGCTGTCAAGCTTACTCAGCAGGTCTACTTTGTTGGTACACCGCCATTGGATGCAGTGACCCACAAGTGAGACCCGCAGCTGCATAGGCTTTGCCAACCAACACCAAGGTGGCCTTACATGGCTTGGATGACAAGCTGGCCCCCACAATTTCCTGCCGTCAAAGTAGCTCACAAGCGCCTCCTCCACCTTTGCCATAGCCAAATACCTGAGCTGTTCATTCCCCATAATGGCAAAATTATCTGACGTCATGGGGTTATAAACATGGCTAGTGTATGGTTTTCCCTAAAAGTGCGATATTTTATCATGCACTTCTGGGGAAAAGGAGTGTTTTCTGCAGTGTCAGGGAAATTTATATTCACTGGGGAGCTAGTGCCCGTCCAGCCTGCTACGAGCCAGTTTCTCTTCCCGGGCCAGTCTAGATTAAGTTTCTCTACAGCCCTAGTAATCACTTCAAGCAGCTTTTAATATGCTTGAGATCTGCTCTCCATTTTTAATGCAATGGCTCCCCCCTGACTCCTTAAAGACAGAGAGGGTGGGTTGGCTTTCCATACCAGAAGGAGGAGTAACGGCGCAAGCTCCAAAATCCGGCAGAGAGCCAGACCCGGAAGACAGAGCAAGAGATAGAGCTACGCTTGTCTCCAGTTCCTCTACAAGATCCATACGGGATCCCCAGGACCTGAGGCTGCCGAGGCAGCCAGCCAGCCCAGATCCATGAGGCTCTGAAACCCAGCTACCTTCAGCCGAGAAGAGAGCAAGCTACAAGCGGAGCGTTCACAATGCTTCTCAGCACTAGATACTTCTCAGAAAGTGTGTTCATCCCCCATAATAAAACGGGAGCACAGCTTAAAACACTTCCTAAACTTTCTGACTCGTATTTGAATTTTTTTTAAAGTGACAGAAAAGTAAAGAGATTATAGATAGATAGATAGATAGATAGATAGATAGGAGTGTTTTGGTGAGCACTCACACAAACAACTGATATGCAATCTCTCGCTAAAGATAACGCTGATGACGTGGTTCATAGGTGCGGTTTTTATAGTTACACGTCATGTGAAATTACTATATCACCTGACCATGGCAGGTAATAGACATGATTTCACAGAGACTTCAGATATAGGTTCCAGCATGGAAGGAGAGTTTACTGAAGTATAAAAAATCTCTTAGTGACGCTAGAAAAATCTCTCTCTCCACCTTAATAGAAAATAATACAAAGAATCCCAGATTTCTGTTCAACACAGTAGCAAAATTAACTAGGAATAAAACCACTACAGAGAGAAGCACTCAATCATTACATAGTAGTGAAGATTTCATTAAATTCTTCACTGATCAGGTGGACAATATTAGATGTGAAATTCAGGCTATTAAATTAAAACCAGACAGTATTATAACTAGCCCTATAGATAATATAGCAATATCAAATCAATGTTTAGAATATTTTACTCCCCTTAGAGAGACTGAACTAGCTTCCATAATCTCTTCAACCAATTCATCAACCTGCATACTCGATCCTGTACCGACTTCCTTCTTTAAACAGATTTGTCCTGGAATAATTGAACCACTTTTAAATATAATCAATTCTTCCCTTAGTACTGGCTATGTACCTAAATCGTTTAAATTAGCAGTTATTATACCGCTGATTAAAAAACCTGACCTTGACCCCGCTCAACTGTCCAGCAATAGACCAATATCAAATCTCCCTTTCATCTCTAAGATCTTGGAGAAAGTTGTAGCAAAGCAATTATGCTCGTACTTACATAGGAACAATATTCATGAAATGTATCAGTCAGGATTTAGACCTTATCGTAGCACAGAGACAGCGTTAGTAGAAGTAGTAAATGACCTTCTACTGGCCTCTGATCAGGGTTGGATCTCGTTACTTGTGTTACTCGACCTTAGTGCAGCTTTTGATACTATAGATCATAGTATTCTCCTTGATAGATTAGAGAATGTTGCCTCTCCTGGCTCAGGTCTTATCTTACCGAGCGTTATCAGTTCGTAGATGTAAATGGAGATTTCTCCACTCATAGCAAGTTTAAATTTGGTGTTCCACAAGGTTCTTTCTTAGGCCCACTACTTTTTACTTTATATATGCTACCTCTAGGTCAAATTAATCGTAAACATGGAATTTGTTTCCACTGTTATGCTGATGATACACAGCTGTATGTTTCAGCGAAGCCAGAGGACAGACAGCAGCTAAATAAAGTTGAGGATTGTGTAAAAGACATTAGGCATTGGATGGTAACTAACTTCCTTTTACTCAATTCTGATAAGACGGAAATTCTTTTGTTAGGATCACGTGTAGCTAGGAATAAGCTTTCTGATCACATGGTTACTCTGGATGGACTACCTGTTTCATCATGTGCAGCAGTAAAAGACCTTGGAGTGATTATTGACTCCAGTCTATCATTTGATGCTCATGTAGATAATATTACTAGGGTAGCCTTCTTTCATCTTAGAAATATCTCTAAGATAAAAAATATACTATCACTACATGATGCAGAGATATTAATTAATGCTTTCATTACCAAAAAACTAGATTATTGTAATGCCGTACTGTCTGGATGTTCCAGTAGAAACAAAGAAACTCCAGTTAGTCCAGAATGCAACTGCTAGGGTTCTAACTAGAACCAAAAAATATGACCACATCACCCCAATCTTATCCACACTGCATTGGCTACCAGTTAAATCTCGCATAGATTTAAAAATACTATTATTAACCTATAAAGCACTAAAAGGTCTTGCACCACAGTATTTAAGTGATCTTTTGGTCTTCTATGATCCGCCACGCCCACTTAGATCCACAGATGCAGGTTACTTGACTGTATCGCGAATAGTGAAGGCTACAGCAGGGGGAAGAGCTTTCACTCATAGAGCTCCACAGTTATGGAACAGTCTTCCATTTAGTGTTCGGGACTCAGGCACAGTCTCAGTGTTAAGTCTAGGCTTAAAACGTATTTGTTCAATCTAGCCTACCCTGACTAGACTAGACTTTTCAAAGTTACATTTAGCATAACACTATGGGGAGACTTTTCAACTTCAACGTTACGTTTAGCATAACACTATGGGGAGTGGAAACCTCCAGAGGATTCCATCTATTGCATTTCTTCTATAAAATTATTCTGTCATTCATCAGGTAAAGGTCTTTATTTCTGAACCAGGAAAATGCCCATAAAAGCTATCTACCTATGCATAATTAAGCAGAAGTATATGATAAGTACTTCGAAATAATAAATACATTTTACTCATATTAGCAATAATTGAAGTACTCAGTGATAAATAAAAGAATCATTAGAGTTCCACTCAAGAAAATGCCATGACAAATATACTCAAAGCCAACATCCCTGGCAAAATCCCAGGTCTACACAAATAAATACTAAATATACTTAATCAAACCAAATGTATAAGGCAGAGATAAACTGAACATGAACTGAAACTGTGTCTACCTATTAGAAAAAAATCTGGAACAGGAATTACAGGAAACGAGTGACTGATGATAATTAACCTACAGCACAATCAGACAGCAGCCAGGAAAGAATGTCACAGGTTCTGCAGTGCTATTTACAGACAGATTTATTTTATAAGCCGGCATGATGATAGCTAAAATAAATATGAAAATCATTATCACAATGATACTGCAGATTTTCCTGCATGTCAAAATGTACTAATAATCTTATACAAGGTCCTACTTTCTTATATAAGTTATTGATCCAATGCCAAGACATGTGCCTTTGAACACATCCTACAAGTATCTGGAACTGTACTGGATGAATGACCACCTTTATTCCAAAATATATTTCATCACCTGGAGCGTTGAAGAAGGTGGTGCAACATGCTGTCTCACAAAAAATCTCACACTAGTGTTAAGTTGGGTGAAGATTTGGTGACTTTGAAGGCTGGATCATACAATTTGTATTATTTTCATATTCATCGAACCATCCGGTGAGCCTTTATGTCCTGTGGATGGGGACAATGTCATCCTAGAATAGACCACTCTGATTAGGATAGAAATGTTTCCTCAGGATAAACGTGATCAGTCAGAATAACATCTTGATTTGAATTTGCAGTGAACTTTCCCACCAAGAGGACAAGGTATCCTAAAGTTTTAAATTCTCCCCAATGCAGTTTTTTGCCTGTTTTTATATTTATTTAAATGTTTTTGTTTGAGACTCTTAAAAATAAAGGTTCCAATTAGGACCAAAAAGGGGTTTTCAGCCTGATGCCATAGGACAACCCTTTTAAGGAACCATGTCATAAGTTCACTAAAAAAAAACAGTTAGTGCTTTAAGGAACCAAAGTAATGTTCCTAAGAGTGATGCCAGGAGAACATTTTCCAGTCCCGCAAAGAACCTTATAGGGCTCAATTTAACCTGTTAAGGGATGATGCTTTGAAGAACCAATACACTGCACTATAAAGAACTTCTTTAATCTCCAAAGAACTATATAGCTCAACTCAAGAATCCTATACAATGAAATCTGGTTCTTGACAAGAAGGTTCTTTGCAAAACCTATGATTCTATAAAGCATTATAGAACCTATATTTTTTAGAGCATATCTCTCTGTCTAGATAGACAGATAGGCTGATAGACCCATATATAACAGTCACTAGAGCTTATAATTACCCCTCATTAATTGGGGAAGCTAAAAATCATAATGAGTAAAAGTGACTAATTGTGTAGCTGCATCATTATTTCTGTCTTATGTATTAAGAAAGAAAAACAATTTAAACTTGAGGATTCCAGGAATAAACTAAAATCTAAACAGCATATTAATGCTAAAAGCAGTCCCATAATACAGAGCTTGCATTAATATTATATGGTATATTAGAACCATAAATATGTGCCTCATCAACCGCTGAACATGTTTTATATGAATAAACTGATTTGTAGACACCATTTGCCAGACTGAGCAGGGTAACATGGCCTTGCCTGGCACATGTAGTTTGGCAAAGTTTCAGCTGGGGTTGGGATATAGTGAACAGAGTGAATTTTAGACAGCAATTGGGCTCAAATCAACATCAGTGCTCCTGAGACCTATTTGGAGTGTTACATTACTTTCTCATTGTGATGTCTCAGTGATGTAATGAAATATTAACATGTCTTTTCCATTTTGGAAAAAAATCACATCACAATACATTTCTATGATACACTATACATGTATCACAATATGGAGGTTTGCAAAAAAACTGCCAGCAGAACAAGAGTGCAATTATAGCTATTACAAGAGTGATATTTCTTAAAAAAAAATACATAGAATATCGTTGAACAGTAAATTTTTCCCTGCAATTAAAAAATTGGAACTTTCATATATTCTAGATTAATTACACAAAGTGAAATATTTCAAGCCTTTCTTCTTTTTTTTTGGTTTTGTTTTAATCTTGATTACAGCTTGCAGCTCATGGAACTCAAAAATCCAGTATTTCAAAATATTGAAAAAAGAATGTAATGAATTGGCAGTTTGTAAAAATGTTTAGTCGATAAGTTTAGTGCTTTGTACCAGGAGCACCTGTAAGCCTGAAAACAAATTCCTTGTGTGTTGAAGCCAATAAAGCGGTTTCTGACTCTGAAATTCGATATTTGATTTAGACTACTTGTAATGTTGCTATCCAACCAGGCAGTAACATTAGCTGAGCAGTTACATACCTATACTCATACTCAAGCTCATTGACTTTAAATAAGCATTTGTTGACTATAAACAAACATTTCATGTTATTTCAATTGTTGTATTGTGCAATGTCAATCACTAATAACATACTAAGCATGTTAATATGCATTATCCATCCATCCATCCATCTTCAATCGCTTACTCCTTTTCAGGGTCATGGGGGAACCTGGAGCCTATCCCAGGGAGCATCGGGCACAAGGCGGGGTACACCCTGGACAGGGTGCCAGTCCACAGGGCACAATCACATACACACTCACACACCCATTCATACACTACGGACACTTTAGACACGCCAATCAGCCAACCATGCATGTCTTTGGACTGGGGAGGAAACCGGAGTACCCGGAGGAAACCCCCGACACACGGGGAGAACATGCAAACTCCACACACACATATGCATTATTATTATTATTATTATTATCATCAACATTATATTGATGAATAATATCATGCAAAGTAATGTAGAAATCAACAGGAATTTACAAGCAGGCTCTTTTGTAAACACTTTAACTGGAGTCAGATCCATTCATGGAAGAATGGAATATAATGGAGATGAGAAAGCAGCAGTTAATCTAGTATACTGTACATTGAGAACTAGAACACATTTCTGTAGACCTGACATATACAACAATTTGTATCCTGCACAAGTAGAGCGTGAGGCCTTATACCTGTAAGTGTAGGCAGAACAGTCAGTTTAATCAGCTCAAATAAGCAATAGTTTACAGTGCATCTATTTCAACCTTATATAGAAAGCTTAGTCAGAGAGTCCAGGGAAACAAATACGCTGACATGTTGAGCCGCGTGCACGTAGACGCAGGTTGCCTTGCGCGTGCACGTTACAAAATTCAACAAGTACACCGTTTTTTATTACACTTCTAGCCGGTATTATTAAACCTGATGCGACATTGTTGGGATGCTTTCTGTATTTTAGAGGGAAAAGAAAAACTAGTTGTTGCATCATGTATTTAATCCCCTATTTTCCAACTGGGTAATATATATAAATTTAAAAATAAATAAATAAATAAATAAATAAATACACTCGAAGCTTATCCTTATCCTAGTGTGTAGTATTGTGGAAGAAAGTGAATGACACTTTTTTTTTACTATATTTAACTAACTTCCTCATGCTTCAGGTAGTCTAGTGTATGAAATAAAATGAAGTATTAAAACACCAGGTCCTGTAGTCGGTTTTATTTCCACAGCTGTGTGTAATTCCACTCAAGGTAAGTGTGTGAAAAGATGTTTTGCCAGACAGACATCTTACCTGTGTTGATTTCTTTTTCTCTGGTTGCTGGTCTTTCCAGGGAAAAATGCAGTTTATCCTGGAGAAAGATTTATTTTCGGTGAAGTGTTACACCGCTTTCTTCTTGCCCGAAGAGAGCAGGCAGTGAATGAATGAATGAATGTGTGTGAGTGAATGTGAGCGAATGTGAGTGAATGTGTGAGTGACTGAGTGAGTGAGTGAATGAGTGTGAGTGAATGTGTGTGAGTGAATGAGTGTGTGAGAGTGAATGTGTGAATGAGTGAGTGAGTGAGTGAGTGTGTGAATGAGTGAGTGAGTGTGTGAATGAATGTGAGTGAGTGAGTGAGTGTGAGTGAGTGAGTGTGAGTGAGTGAGTGTGAGTGAATGAGTGTGAGTGAATGAGTGTGTGAGTGAGTGTGTGAGTGAGTGTGTGAGTGAGTGTGTGAGTGAGTGAATGAGTGTGAGTGAATGAGTGTGAGTGAATGAGTGTGAGTGTGAATGAGTGTGAGTGAATGAGTGTGAGTGAATGAGTGTGAGTGTGAGTGAATGAGTGTGAGTGTGTGTGTGAATGAGTGTGAGTGTGTGTGTGAATGAGTGTGAGTGAATGAGTGAGAGTGAATGAGTGAATGAGTGTGAGTGAATGAGTGTGAGTGAATGAGTGTGAGTGAATGAGTGTGAGTGAATGAGTGTGTGTGAATGAGTGTGTGAGTGAGTGAATGAGTGTGAGTGAATGAGTGTGAGTGAATGTGTGAATGAGTGTGAGTGAATGAGTGAATGAGTGTGAGTGAATGAGTGTGAGTGAATGAGTGTGAGTGAATGAGTGTGTGAGTGAATGTGAGTGTGAGTGAGTGAATGTGTGAGTGAGTGAATGTGTGAGTGAGTGAATGTGTGAGTGAGTGAATGTGAGTGTGAGTGAGTGAATGTGAGTGAGTGAATGTGTGAGTGAGTGAATGTGTGAGTGAGTGAATGTGTGAGTGAGTGAATGTGTGAGTGAGTGAGTGAATGTAACAGCTAGTCATGAACTACTATGAAAGGCACTTCAGTTTTATAAATAAATAAATAAATGAGTGAATAGATAAATAAATAATACCCTTATTCCCCTCCGTTTAGTAGGCTATATCCGTGAGATGCCGGTGATGTGAGGTAAACGCGTGCTGTGCGGGGAAATCCCCATCCCAGTTAGAAATACGCCACTTGTCCTTTCTGTGTCCAACAAAGTCCGAATGGTTTGTCTTCCTCTCCGACTACATGAGAACTGACATGCTTCGAAGGCTGTGTTGTGAACGCGGGCTGTGTTCCTCTGTTCCTCCACGGCGTCCAGAGCAGCATGTTCACACGCTTGTTTGTGTGACACTCAAACCTCTCCCACTCAGAATCACCTACACATCTTCGACATTTCGATGTGTTTGCGGTAAAACATTTGGAAAGAAGCTCGAGTCGGCGTGACGTGAAGCTGCGAGGCTGCGTAAATCAGTATGCTGGCTGGCGCGCGCGTCTCTGTGCGCGAGTGTGTGCGCGCGCGCGAGCGTGCGCGTGAGTGTGTGTGAGAGCAAGACAGCCCAGCAAAATTTTTTTTTTTTTTTTTTTTTTTTTTTTTTTTTTTTTTTATACACCTT
>JAFFST010053934.1:355945-366880 GCA_022414735.1 Noturus placidus
CTCACACACACACACACACACACACACACACACACACACACACACAATGAATGTATTTATTTATCTATCTATCTACTTATTTATTTTTGTGCACTCTGTGCAGTTAAATGACCATGCAGACGCCCATGCATGTACAGGAGAAATCAGGTTTGTGTGCTTTTGTGCTGCCGATAATGATGGTCTAAAGAGCTCCAGGAACACACTGTGGTGGTTGAAGGTGGGCTGGAAGCATTGACTTGTCTTCAGGAGGAAATTGAAGCGCAAATTAGGAGCAAATACACCAAATCCTTACTGGTAAACATGCCATTCTGTGACTCAAGGTTTACTCAAAGCCCCTGCAAAAGCAGAGCAGAGGACTGATCTCTTACACACGCACACACAGAGAGAGAGAGAGAGAGAGAGAGAGGGGCAGCATCACCGTTTCTATCCTCTCGCTGCCACAGAAGCAAACCAGAAGCTGCAAATATGATTTCATTTGTTACTCATGCAGGTAAGTGGCTTAGGCAGGGTAGATCTCACACAGCACAGACTTTTGGACAATTCTAACAACCCAAACATCCTGACACAGCTCAGAAGTGACTTCCAAAGTAGAGTCTAGCATATGTAGGTGTGTGGAGACTCCAAAGGGGGAAACAAGCTGTGGTAAACAAATTTCATGCATGCAAATGTAAAAAAAAAAAAAATAATAAATACATAATAATATCTAGAAAAAATGGACTCACAGATATAGTATAAAATGTAGAATTTATACAACTAGCAAAATATTTTGGCTATTCCTGATGTAAAAAAAAAAAACACACAACTAAAGGATAAATATTAACGGAATAAGTATTGGTCAGGTAATTCATTATTCAATCTATAATGAAGGCACAATGACACAAAAAACAGCAATATCACTGGTCATATTATGCACTACACTATTTGGAGCAGATCCCCCAACAAATTAATTATAGTTGTACATCTGTCAAAAATGATTTAAGTACATATAAAAACAACTGCAGCTCTTTTTATTGGTCTTTCCAAAAATCAAATATGTGTAACATTTTCCAAACACAACAACCAAAACTCTTATTTGTTAAATTCTCAGTTACACATGGTATGTTTTCATTTAGCCCCAAATTGATATCTGAGGACTTAGTAATAGACACAACACAAGAAATTCCTATTCCTAATTGTTTACACAGCTGTCTTAGTTACATCAACTATAAAAGGAGAAAAGAAAAACAACAAAGAAGAAGAATAAGAAGGGTAAAAGGAAGAGGTGTATGAGTTTGAGTTTCTCATTTGTAAGTCGCTTTGGATAAAAGCAAATAAATGTAAATGTAAAAATGTAAGAGTTAGGTGGTGGAGAGGGTAGAAGGGTATTCACGAGAGAGAGGAAAAGTTGTAGAGGTAGAAAGAGATCATAGGAGAGGAGTAGAGGGTTTAGGAAGAGGAGATGGAGCAAAAAGAGTTGAGGGTGTTGGAGGTGGAGAAAAAAAAAGAGTTTAAGGTTTTGGGGAAGGTGCAAGGAGAGTTGAGGGTGTTGGAGGTGGAGCAAAAAGAGTTGAGGGTGTTGGAGAAGGAGCATGGAGAGTTGAGGGTGTTGGAGAAGGAGCAAGGAGAGTTGAGGGTGTTGGAGAAGGAGCAAAAAGAGTTTAGGGTTTTGGGAAAGGTGCAAGGAGAGTTGAGGATGTTGGAGAAGGAGCAAGGAGAGTTGAGGGTGTTGGAGAAGGAGCAAAAAGAGTTTAGGGGTTTGGGGAAGGTGCAAGAAGAGTTGAGGGTGTTGGAGAAGGAACAAGGAGAGTTGAGTGCTTTATTATCCAGTGTATATTGAATTGTTTCACCAACATAAGAGTGTGTTTTGTTTGCTGTGTTAATTGTTTTGAGAGCAAATGCATTAATGTGGAGAAATGAGTCGAATTCATTAAGAAAACCTGTAATATGAGTCTTTCAGTACAGGTCGATTCTCAACAGAAAGCAAACTATGGGTGCCCCCTACTGGCCTTACCCAAACCTAAACAATTGTGTGGGGTTTTTTGTTTGTTTGTTTTTTGGCGTTGTTGTTTTTTATTAAAATAAAAATATATGAAGTCTTGATAACTGGTCACCCATTGGACAAGTAAAAAATTCACTGAAGTATAACAATATAAACCCTAAAGAGATAGCAAGCTGCAATTTTTTATGTGGTCTGTCAATCTTTTACAGGTGACTGCTCATATGCTTTTGCTGATGGTAAACACTCTTGTTACATTATACCCTCAAAATGATCAGAGACAAAAGTATGCCAAACGCTGATTAGTTGATAATTGGATTATTATCTCTTCACTATATTTAGACTATCCATTGCTTTCCACTTCAGCACTTTGGAAATGATGTGATTCGTTTAGCCATGGTTTGGGTCCTAACACTTAAGACAAATAAGGTTTATACTTGTATGTGCACATATTTGTGAACATATGAGGGACTTGTGTATGAGCAGTCATGTACGTGTCTGTTTCCTTCATACTTGCATGTAACATGAACATGTCCACTAGGAGCAGAAAATGTAATTAAAATTAAATATAAGTCTTAAAATTAATTGCAGAATGAACAGAGAGAAGAATAGGATAAATACTGCCTATTTCTTGGTTCTAAATCATCAAGGCAATGTTGTTTGGTAAATTCAGCCAGACAGGGAATGGTTTGTGATTTATTTATTTATTTATTTATTTATCAATTGATAGATTTTTTCAAGGACACTTGTTAACCTTGTTCTCTATGTTAATGATACTGTTTCATACAGTTTCACAGAACAATCTCTAGAGTTTACACAGAATAGTGTGAAACACAATGAGAAATAAAACACCCAGTGCGCACTATTTAAAAATTTTTTTGGTACTTGGTACTACAGGAGTCTTAAAGCCATTTGGCAGCATTAAAGGCAGAAAATAATGTGAGCAGGCCAAATCAGTTTCAGAACATGCCAAGGCCACCAGGATTTGTTCAGAATCTCCTGATGGCCAATGTAAATACAGGGAATGCCTTTGTTTGACAATGTATTTGCTTGTCCCACAAGCTTCATATTTGTGCCCACATGAAAGTGAAAACCTCCTGCTCACATACATTCTTGTTGCATCCCAAAGGACCTCAGTGCATACCTCTAGTCTTAACCATATTTCTGACAAACTTTAAAAGATGAAAAAGGATCCACATCCACAACGTATTACATTAGAAAAAGCTCAATCTAAAGGAAAAAAAGAAAAACCCCTATGCTGATTTTTCCCTTTAATTCGTCACATGTCTGTATATTTGCTAGCTCTAGTGGGAGGATACATTTAGAAAGTTGTAGGAACTTTGTAGGCAAAGTACATCATCATGTAGGCAGGGAGAGTTTTAAAACCATCTTGAACTGACATGATCCCTCTTCTTAGTATCAGTGAACAGTCTGACAGATATATATATATATATATATATATATATATATATATATATATATACTGTAATTAAACATGTTAAGATGATTAAAAATGATTCCTGACAACAGAGTTGATTTGTTGATCCAATCTAAATTCAGAATAACAAATCCCCAGACATTTCCATGGGCAGTGATACAAAACCACAAGCTCCCATAATCTTGAATAATGTCATCTGATTGACTAGCCACATTTGTGTGTACTTTTCAGAGCTTTTCAGAGCAGTTTATAATTAATATTGATTGAAAAACGCTCCCAGCCTCACAGCTTTAAAAGGTATCCTACAGTACAGTTTTTTTTGAAGAGCTTATTGGTGAGTTAACATGAAACGTCTGGGCTACTCATGTGACCCTGTTCCCAGAAGAAGGGAACGAGAAGTTGCGTGAGCTTCATGTGGTGGGAAGTGTCCTTGCATGTGACTGGTTTGTGAAGTCTGTGTAAAATCACACCATTTATAAGCCTGCCATGGTCAGGTGATGTCATGTCAAGTGATTATAAAAGGACAACTGTAAACTATGTCATCATCCAAAGACACGATTCCCAGGCGTGCCATGATATGACAAAGCTATGCAATGTTTCATTCCCTTCTGAGGAACAGGGTTAACCCAAACGTTCCCTTTTAAAGAGAATTCACATTGCACACGGTGCACACGGTGCTGTTGGAACTGGAGGATGTGGAGAAGCAGATTCACGGCCTACTCGGCAAGCAGGCCCAGCTGCTGGAGCGAAGAACCGTGCTGGAAACTTCTACCTTCAAGGTAAGCACACAGCGTGGTATCAGCACTTCCAGACCCTCTACGCCGTGTGTTTTTCTGTGCAGGGACCGTGCACCTAGGACTTTCCCAGCAGTGGTCTCCATCACGCCAGCACCGACACACCACGGACCTTTGGTGACCGAGCGGCAAAAGGTGCAGGCCGGAACCCAGGGGAGGACCTCTTCACAGCCTTTCGAGATCCCAACTCGGAACCGCTTCGCCCCTCTCCGTCAGACCAGACCAAACACCGTGATCGTCGGGGCCTCCATTGTACAGAACGTCCGCGTTTATTCATCTAAAGGTAAGGTGCACACACACTGTTTCTCTGGTGCTCGTGTTCTTGATGTCGCTGCACAGGTATCCGGGATCCTGAAGGACGAGCGCATTGGACCGGTTGTGCTGAACGCGGGGGCGAACGACATCAGGCTGCGGCAGACGGAGGTTCTGAAGAGGGACTTCGCCAGCCTGATCGAGACGGTTCGAGGCAGATCACCCACTGCGAAGATTGTTGTCTCTGGACCTCTTCCCACCTACAGACAGGGAGCTGAAAGGTTCAGTAGACTTCTAGCTTTAAATGATTGGTTAGTTTCTTGGTGTAATGAACAGAATCTAGTGTTTGCTAATAACTGGAATCTGTTCTGGGAGCGTCCTAGGTTGTTTCGTCCTGATGGCCTGCACCCCAGTATCCTCGAAGCAGAACTGCTGTGGGACATCATCGCCAAGACGCTACACTCCAAGTGACTGCCTACCATAAGCAAATATTCCAATAATAACAACTCTAATCATAAACAATATTCAATACATAGTCCAAAACCCATAATACATACTATTAAGACTCTGTCTGTTCCCCGAGCTTCACAAAAACATAGAAACTTTCAGAAATTCTGTTTTAGTAACCTAATTAACATAAAATTAAATCATAGTGAATGTAAATCCAGCAACTTCAGTCTAAAGTTAGGACTATTAAACATTAGATCTCTTGCGTCTAAGGCTCTTATTGTTAACGAGACCATTACTGATCAGGAATATAATTTAATGTGTTTAACAGAAACTTTGATTAAGCCAAAGGAGTACATAGCATTAAATGAAGCTAGTCCTCCTGGATACAGTTATGTACATCAGCCTCGTTTAACTGGTAGAGGGGGAGGTGTTGCACTCATTCATAGTCAAAATCTAGGCGTCTTACACAAACCTAGTTATAAATTTAATTATTTTGAAATTCTCTATACCAATATAACTTATGTAGCCACAAATAAGTCAATTACTCTATTATTTACAGACCCCCAGGGCCATATACTGGATTCCTTAGCGAATTTTGAGACTTTATTTCGAACCTGGTTGTTTCTGTAGATAAAGCATTAATCGTCTGTGATTTTAATATTCACTTTGATAACCAGGAAGACCCTCTGAGAACAGCGGTTGTGTCCATCTTAGATTCAGTAGGGATTAAGCAGAATGTAATCGGACCTACTCATAATTGTGGTCACACTCTTGACCTGATTCTAACATATGGATTAAATATAGAAAATCCTGAAATTCTTCTGCAGTCTGACGTTATTTCAGACAATTATCTTATCTCGTCTATAATTCATATTGATCATTATATTTCCACCTCACCTCACTACCGTGTAAAACATACTTTCATATCAGCTACTGCACCGAACTTCATAAATAGTCTCGCAGAAACGTCAATTAGTTTTGGAACACCGTCTGATCCGATAGAACTCGAGCAGGTGACTAAAAGCTTAGAGTCAACACTCCGCTGTACGCTAGATAGAGTAGCTCCACTCCGCAGAAAATTAATTAGAGAGAAAGAACTAGCACCTTGGTACAACGATCAAACGCGTATATAAGAAACATACAATCATTACATAGCAGTGAAGATTTCATGACATTTTTTTACTAATAAGGTTGAAAATATCAGATGTAAAATTCCGGCTATTAAATTAAAACCAGACAGTATTATAACTAGTCCTGTAATATAAAAATATCAGATCAATGTTTAGAATATTTTACTACCGTTAGAGAGAACAAACTAACTTCATTAATCTCTGTAGCCAATTCATCAACTTGCATATTAGATCCTATACCTAAATTTTTCCTTAAACAGATTTATCCTGGAGTAATTGAACCACTTTTAGATATAATCAATTCTTCCCTCAGCACTGGCTATGTACCTAAATCATTTAAATTAGCAGTTATTAAACCCCTGATTAAAAAACCTGACCTTGACCCCTCTCAACCCATGGCGATAGACCAATATCAAATCTTCCCTTCATCTCCAAGATCTTTGAAAATGTTGTAGCAAAGCAGGTATGCTCGTACTTACATAGGAATAACATTCATGAAATGTATCAGTCAGGATTTAGACCTCATCATAGCACAGAGACAGCGTTAGTTAAAGTAGTAAATGAGCTTCTACTGGCCTCTGATCAGGGTTGTGTCTTGTTACTTGTGTTACTCAACCTTAGTGCAGCTTTTGATACAATAGATCATAGTATTCTCCTTGATAGATTGGAAAATTTTGTTGGCATAAAAGGAACAGTCCTCTCTTGGCTCAGGTCTTATCTGACCGAGCGTTATCAGTTTGTAGATGTAAATGGATAATTCTCCAGTGACTCCAAGGTTAAATTTGGTGTTCCACAAGGTTCTGTTATAGGCCCACTACTTTTTAGCTTATATATGCTACCTCTAGGTCAAATTATTCATAAATATGGAATTAGCTTCCACTGTTATGCTGATGATAAACAGTTGTATGTTTCAGCGAAGCCAGAGGACAGACAACAGCTTGATAAAGTTGGGGATTGTGTAAGGGACATCAAACATTGGATGTTAACTAACTTCCTTTTACTAAACTCTAGTAAGACAGAAATACTTTTATTAGGATCACGTGTAGCTAGAAATAAGATTTCTGATCACATAGTTACTCTGGATGTAGATAATTACTAGGATAGCCTTCATTCATCTCAGAAATATTTCTAAGATAACAAATATACTGTCACTACATTATGCAGAAATATTAGTTCATGCTTTCATCACCTCTTGACTAAATTATTGTAATGCCCCACTGTCTGGATGTTCTAGTAGAAATATAAATAAACTCCATCTGGTCCAGAATACAGCTGCTAGGGTCCTAACTAGAACCAGAAGATACGACCACATCACCCCGATCTTATTCACACTACATTGGCTCCCAGTTAAATCTCGGATTAATTTTAAAATACTATTATTAACTTCTAAAGCACCTAAACGGCCTCGCGCCACAGTATTTATGACAACTTTTGGTCTTCTATGATCCGACTCGCCCACTTAGATCAGAAGATGCAGGCTATTTGGCAGTACCCCGAATAATGAAGGCTACAGCAGGGGGTAGAGCTTTCACTCATAGAGCTCCACAGTTATGGAACAGTCTTCCAATTAGTGTTCGGGACTCAGACCCAGTCTCAGTGTTTAAGTCTAGGCTTAAAACGTATTTGTTCAATCTAGCCTACCCTGACTAGACTAGACTTTTTTCCCAGTTCTAACAGTCTTTCTCTCCCTCTCTCGAGCTAACATGAACTTATGGAGACACTGGAAGATTCTGGCCCATTCTGCTCTCCTGGACTTGCGTGAGCTGTCTCAGGTGTCCTGCCTTTGGAGGGAGCTCTCATCTGCTCCAATTCCAGACTGTTGGGACTATGGTTTCTTCTGAGACATATAAATTTCATATAAATCACTAATGAACTCTTTCATAATATATATTGTCGCCCATATGAGGATGGGTTCCCTTCTGAGTCTGGTTCCTCTCAAGGTTTCTTCCTCTTAAACATCTTAGGGAGTTTTTCCTTGCCACTGTCGCCACTCTGTGGCTTGCTCAGTTGGGATAAATTCGCAACTTAATATCTGTATACCGTGTCTGTATATTTCTGTAAAGCTGCTTTGAGACAATGTCTATTGTAAAAAGCGCTATACAAATAAAATTAAATTGAAAATGAATTGAATTGAATGAGCTTCATGCTGTGGGAACGAAAATACCCACTGCATCATACTGAGGGTATGGCCTGTTCAAAAGGTCCAACTCTAAGGGTCACTGCAAGGCACTCAAGTCTGGGGTCTCATGTCCAAATTGTAATATCGAATGAATTTGTGTGCCGTAGACCACCCCACTGCAGCACACACATCCTGTAAGGGTAACCCTTTTGGATACAGCCTTCGAGGAGGTGACCCCCCCCCCCCCCATAGAATGAACCCTAATGCCCAGAGACATAGCGGGATCACGTGCCTCATAAGCAATAGAGATTAACTCCACTATCTAATTGGATATGTGCTGTTTTGACACAGCTTCACCTCTACTGTCGCTACCAAAGCAGACCAGAAACTGCTCCAACTTATGCCACTGGCTGGAGCGGTGGACATAAGAACAGTGAGCACTTACTGGACACACCATGTGCAATTTCTTTTGTTCCGGTGTGAGGAACGGAGGAGGACAGAAAGCCTGCAACACTACCGACTGGGCAGCAGACGTAGGCATGTTAGGAATGTAATGTGGCCTAGGCTATAGGAAGGCCTTGGTTATTCCAGGGGCAAAGTCAATGCAGGTAGGGGCAACAGAGAGAGCTTTTAGATCTCTTACTTACTTGAGAGATGTCAGGGCCAGCAGAGGAGCTGTGTCAGAAGCTTCTCTGATGCTTACTCCAAGGACTCGAATGGGGTCCCAGGAAGGTATATGTGGTCTGCAGATGGGCCTCAGCCACCTGACACCACACATAAACCTCAATATTAAATGATGTGGCCCCCCAGAGGCTCAATCAATAGGGGTGTGGCTTACCAAAATGGTGGCCACATAGACCCTAATTGTAGAAGGAGCCTAGCTGACATTCCTCACACCACAAGACAAAAAGTCAGCTCTCGAGAGCATACAATTTTCTCATGGATGGTGCTCTAGAATTCAACCTTGGTTGAGAGACCAGAATCTATAAGGTGGTGCCCCTCAGGGTCCAGAACCACAGTCTCCATAGATCCAGCTAAGGGTGATGAATCAGTCCTCTGGCTTGAGACAGTAGATGCCTGCAAAAGGGAATCTCCCAGGAAGTGCCGTCTAGCAGGAATATTATCACCGAGAACCATACTCGTGCTGGCCGAAAAGGTGCTACTAGTAGCAGACATAGACAGTCTTGGCAAACTCTCACTAGAGCTTGTGGGAGCAGAGCGATTGTGGGAAAGTTGTACAGACATGACCTCAGCCACGTGTCTACCATGGTGTCCATCCCCAATGGTGCTGGAGGGCAAACCACAGCAGGCAGTGTGTTGTCTCCTTGGAGACAAACACCTCCACTTCCACCTGGCCGAACTTCGGCCATACGGATTCCACTACTTGTGGTGCCTCCAATCCCCAGGCCTCAGTCCCTACCTCAACAGGATGTCTGCCCCCACATTCCGGTTGTCCGGAATGTACATTGCAATCACTGTCAAAAACTTTCCCTCCACTCAGAGAAGAGTAGTTGCACCTGCCTGAACAGGAAGCATGAACGGAAAACTCGGTGGTGGTTAATATATGAGACCACCGCTGTATTGTCTGTAACAACTAACACATGGTTACTTCTCCACTGAGCAAGAAAGAGTGTCAGTGCTTGGAATATAGCCTGCATTTCGAGGTGATTTATATGCCACTCTAAATGAGAGCCACTCCAGAGACTGTAAGCTGGATTGCTATCTAAGACCATGCCCCAGCCTGTGTGAGAGGCGTCGGTCATTACCATCTTATGATAAAGAGAAGCCACTAGAGTATGACCTGATGCTAGAAACCAGGAGCACCTCCAAATTCTCAGAGCATGTACGCATTGGAAAATGACATTGATTATTCTTTTGGGTTCTGTCCTCGGATGAAACCCCGACTTTTCAGCCACCACAAAAATGGTCTCATGTGCAATAGGCCCAATGGTATGATGTTGCTGCTGCCATAATCCCAAACAGTCTCTCGTAGAGACTGGAAGGATGCCCAGACCCAGCGTTATCTTGCTCAATGTTGATAGGATTAACCTATTGGTGTGTTGAGGCTAGAAACTGTATGCTCTCATCATAGTGGATTCCAATATAACCCCTAGAAAAGTCAACCTCTGCACTGGAGAAAGCATGCTTTTCTTAGGGATCAACCTGAGAAGAGTACACATTAGATGATGCAGATCTAAAATTGGCCACATAATCCCATTTTTTTTGCAGACCAGGACATAACGGCTGTTATTTATGACCACCTTCCACATGACCAGATATCTTTGGTGTGGAGACATTTTTCTTAAAGACTGCTAGGTTTGGATTAGACATTCCAGAAGATACTTTCCAAATGCATCACCAGAGAAAACATAAGATGTGATGTTGATGGGAAACTAGAACCCTCACAGTACTGTACATACAGAGTGGTTATACTTGTATTTCCTCATTTGTAAGTTACTTTGGATAAAAGCATCTGCTAATTTAAATGAAAAATGAAAAAATGAATATTGTACATGTTGATGGGGTTTTCTTCGTTTTGTTTGCTTGCTTGTAATTATTATTGCAGCCCTGGAATTTCAGGAATTTTTTTGGAAACTTTTTATTTTTCACAAGTAAATTACTATATACAAAGATATAGAAAAAAGTATATTTAGGCAAATTGCAGTATTTCTAATTCTTTCTTGTTACATAGTGTATACAGTGGTGTGAAAAAGTGTTTGCCCCCTTCCTCATTTCCTGTTCCTTTGCATGTTTGTCACACTTAAGTGTTTCGGAAC
>JAFFST010053934.1:372602-386853 GCA_022414735.1 Noturus placidus
TGAGGCCTGAAATGTGGCAAAAGGTCGAACAGTTCAAGGGGGCCGAATACTTTCGCAAGGCACTGTAAGTTATGGGATATTTCACACTTAAAATCTGTATCCTGTGTTTATGTTTCTGTAAAGCTGCTTTGAAACAATGTCTATTGTTAAAAGTGCTATACAAATAAATTGAATTGGAAAAAAAAAAAGAAATTATGCAGATAAAGATGTGCACAGAGAATCTATCTCAAGATATCATATTGTGGAAACCACTAGGATTAAAACAAAACAGTACTTGTGTCTTGACAAGGTCCATGTCTGTGGAAGTGGGTGCAAAGGTGCGTCTGTGGTGGTCAGGGGATTTAACACCTAACATCCACAGCATGACGCACAGCAAAAATATACATCAGTGCAAATGCACGGCTTAAACTAATGCAATAGACACTGAAGGGTTTTATTAACTAGTCATGAGATTTCTCTGAGTCTCTTTGGAATCAATAAGTGGGTTCTATGTTGACCTGTTAAGCTGTTCTGATGAACCCAATACAATCTTGAATAAAATGTATAAATAAATAAATAAATAAATAAATAAAAAGGTTAATGCAATCCTGGCTTGCACATTCACCCTACAGATGACTGAAGGCATGCTTCCAGGGATCATTCTATAATTGCTCTAGTAGTAAATCAGAGATACAGCTTAGAAGGGATGAATATGACATACACTTGAGTCTCCTGCCTTCTTCTTGAGTTAAACAGAAAGACCTTGCACTGGTCATAAATACACAATGACTGGGGTTGATGGGCGGCATAAGGACCTCCCAAAGATCTGCAGTCAAATATTTTGGTGAATTTAAAAGTCTAAATGGAAGTGTATTTGGCTCATAGGCCTGCAGTAAGAGGAGCGAATTGCATTTACAGACTGAGACAAGAGCCTTTATTGCCTCTACTGGCTGAATGATATGTCTCTGCCACCTGAAGGAGGGAGGGAGTTGGTGCAGTGAGAATGATTGACAGAGTAAATGAAAGAACTGCTAGAGAAAGAGAAATCTGGAGAGTGACAGAGAGAAAGAAAGGGAGCTAGAGAAGAAGCCAAGTGACAGATAAAAAATGCAGAGAGACAACGAGAAAGATGAGAAAGCTGAAATGGAAGAATTGAAGCAGCAGCCCTGTATTCTCTGTTCAGACACTGTCAAGGTCATGAGCTTGGGTGTCTGAAGTAATCAACAATCTGAATGAATGAAAATGAGAAAACAATTAACACAAAGTGTATAACATGCAATTAGATAAATTCTGAACTGAACTATATGGGTCCAACAGGTTTTGAGAACACTTGTAGAGAGGTCTTCTAAACATAACATAATATTCAAGTTCTTTTATAGTCTCCAATTCATATGACAGGTGGTTGTGGCAGAACATTGATTTTTGTGTTTACATAACCATTTATTAATCCTGTTTCCCATAGGTCTCTTTAAACAGAATTTGAATGGTTTCTCAATTTGGAGCAGTCATCATTCAAAATTCTTTAAAACAAACAAACAAACAAACAAACAAACAAACAAACAAATAAATAAATAAATAAATCTTTCAAAAGGGGATAATGCAGGAAGAAATGCAGATCAAATCATAACCAAAGTCCAAAACAATGTATTGTCCAAGTATTGTGTGACCTAAGTGATGTGGTCTTTCTACTCTCCATATGTGGATAGGCAGTCTGTCTCACTCTCTCTGTGTCTCACACTCTCTGTTTCTCTCTCTCTCTCTCTCTCTCTCTCTCTCACACACACACACACACACACGCACACGCACATGCACATAGACACACTCTCTCTAAATAAGACCCAGGCCAGCCAAATGGCTCATATTTCCCTGGCGTATATACAGATTGCTTGAACAGATTCCATTTCCAGACTAAGACAAATGAGAGGGCATTAGTGCCTCTTAATTGCAGTTCTACATTATGTTCATTGTAGTTTGTTCAGAATGCCAAGTTGCCAAGTGGGCAAAAATTAAACTGGCAGAGCAAATAGTCTCCCAAAATGTGCATTAGCCCCTTTCATATATTTAAAAAAATATAATAATCTTTGTTTAAACACAGGCCATCTGTAATTCAGAAGTGCTTAGCTGGTACTAGTGCTGAGAAAGTCTCTATTAATGCGAGCTGGGGTGTAAATGTATGTAGGGAATTGTAAGCAAGCTGTACATGGCAGAGAGTGAGATCTCTGAATAACCAGGGATAAGACTGGATGATAAAGAGAGGAGTATATATGTGTGTGTATGTGAGGGAATAATCACTGGCTATGTGAACAAGTAAGAAGAGTGTGTGTGATCTACACTCAAACAAATAGGAACACCTGTGCCCCAGCTCAATAAAGGCAATTATCCAACAGCCATGTGACAGCAGAGTACTGCATAAAACCATGCAAATATAAGTCAAGTACTGATGATGTTCACATCAAACATCAGAATAAAGGGGAAAATGTGATTTCAATGCAATGTAATTTTGATTTGGTGTGAAAAACAAAAAACATCCAATAAGGTACAGATGGAAAATGTCACAGGAGAATAGCCAGACTGATTCAAGCTGGCAGGCAGACTACTGTAACTCAAATACCCAACTCAAATAAGAATATAATAAAACTGTGAGCAGAAAAGCATTTCTGAATGCTCAGACAACACATCAAATGGACAGATGGACTACAATAGCAGAAGACCACGTTAGGTTTTATATAAGTCAGCCAAAAACAGGACAGTTGAAGAAAGGAAAACATTCCGATCTTTGATGTTAACATTTACTGAAGCATTTGACAAAATATTATGCCTGGTGCTGCCCCATGATTAGAGAATTGCATGGACGAGCATGTTTACAGGCGTACCTATGAAGGTGGCTTGTTAGTGTATACATATGACATACACCTACTGATGTCTTGGGAGGTGGGAGGAAACCCAAGTACATTGAGAAATCTTACATGGTGTAACAGTACGGGGTGCTCCTCCTCCTCCACCACCTGGGACATGATGAGCCCTAACTCATCCATCTGCAAAAAAAAAAAAAAGGGAGTGAGACGTCAGGAGAATGTAGGAGTGCAGCGCCACAGAGTGCAGCTTTTACCTGAATAAAAGCCTGCTGGCATGGCTCCATCCACTGGACCGGATCTTGCACTCTCTGTTTAGTGAGATCAGTGGTTGGTGACATCCAAATTAGGCACAAACGATAATAGACCCAGAAACTGTCTCACCTCTTTTTTTTGTTTTTGAGACTTGGGAATGCCGCAATCGCTACTGTCTTATAAATTTGGGAATGCACCTGCCCCTGCCCCTAGTGAAAGCCCAGATACTGTACTTCCACCTGTCCAGTCACACATTTCTTTGGGTTTGGTGTCAGTCCTGCCTGCCTCAGTGATCTCTGGACAGCCCTCATATACTGCATGTGCCACTGCTAATCATTACAATAAATAATGATGTCATCTAAATAGGCAGTGGCGTAGGCAGCATGTGGATGGGGGATTCTGTCCATGAGTCAGAACATTGCTAAGGCTCCAAATTACCCAAAAGGAAGTGTCAAAAATTGGTGTATCCCAAACGGAGTGGAAAAGGCCAAAGGGATCTGACAATATCCCTTTTTCAAATCCAGTGTTGAATAAAAATATTGCACCTAACCAATCAAGCAGTTTGTCAATACGTGGCATTGGGTATGCATCAAATTCAGACACCATGTTGACTTTTCTAAAATCTACAAAGATCTGGCCTGAAGAGTTGGCCTTGGGATCCAAACCAACTGACTGGACCAGTCACTGTGGAACTTGATTAGACCCATATCGAGCATGGCCGTGAGCTCCTCCTGGACAACCTGTTTTTTTGTCACCAGCTGACATTCGTGACATTCCGCACACCACTTGCGAACGTCACCACAAATGCCCAGCCAATACAAATGGGCCATGAGTCAGTTCAGTGTTTATTCCTGCCCCAAGTGCCCCACCATTGTATTATGACTAGCTGCCTGGAATAACATTTCCCAAAGGCTCTTTGTTTCCTCTTTGGTCTGAGTGTCCTGTGTCACTCGGTATAAATCATTAACAACTGAAAAATGGGGTGAGATTAGAGAGCAACATAAAGCTGAATTTACTGACCATTAATTACTCTCACTTTGTTGAAGGCATGCCTCAGGGTCTCATTGTGCGACTGCTCCAAATGGATTCCCCACCAACAGTGGAGGGGCAGATCCCTCCCCACTCTCTGTGTCAATGGCCCTGACACTGCTCCTCCAGCCAACACTACACATATTTCACACCAAACCAACATTAGGCTACATTCACATTAAAATGACACAAAACTAAACTTCTACCTTAATGTGACACAGAAAAGATTTTTTCAGGACTGTTTGTATGCAAAAATAAAAATATTTCAAATCAGACTTGAGACATTTTTCATATGTGGTCCTTGATTGGATACACATGAATGACAATAGTTAGATCTGAATGCATGGATTACATACATTTAATTTTGTCATCCTTTAGTGTCAGAAATACAGCAAAACACTGCATGGTGTAGACGACCAGTAACAGCAGAGACTATGTTCAAACACACTGCTCATTGCAGCAGTGCCAGAAATTACTGCCTACAGGATGTACATGCTGATTCCCTATATCTTGGCAGAAATTATATACTTCGGAGATCACAATGACCCAAATGACTTGTTAAGGACAAATGCACTCTAATAGATGACAAAACTCACTCCAGCCCTCTTGCTCCTAGCAGCACCTCTGGCATGTCATAATAATAAACACTGATTAAACACAGATTTTGTCCTTCACTAAAGGAGGACTCATTTGGCAGTGCGCTAGATGGATACTACTGAGACCCATTCTTCCTACATGGAATATTGAGGTAGTTGTATTGAACTGTTGTTAGTTTGACGCATTCTTATATTTGCCTGTGGTTTGAAGCAGTTGTTGGACTTGTTACCAAGACAAGAAGTCCCCATGTCCAAGAGCAGGCTTATTCAACTCCCAAATAAGGGCTCCCTAATGGTGCAACAGATACGTGATAGGCTTATCATCAGAAGCTCGCAAGTTTGGATTCCAACAATGTCACAGTCATCTATGACCAAGAATGGAAGAAAGTGGCTGTGATGGGAGAGATAGCAAACTTTGGTGCCTCTGAGCACATGTCTTCAGCTGCCCTGTGATGTTAGGGACATTGTCACAGCCATACACAACATCATTAGCCATAATCATGAACAGCTGGCAATGGAGTGCACATTATTGAGCATTCCATTCAGAGGATCAGGCAAAAACTTGAGTGGATATATGGGACAACTCAACATTGTACCATGATCAGAGCCAAAAATAAAGAGATGTCTCTCCAACAAGAAGTGTCTCCTTAATATGAATCGCATTGTGATGGTGTTAATATTACAACCTGCTTCTGCAGAAAATGACATGAATGCATTATATGTCATAGTACAAAAACAAATTATGCTAATGTGATTCAATTAAATCATGTACGCATTTGACTGAAGTAAATTCAATTAACCTTTTTTTCTCAATGTGGCCTTGCGTTTGGATTGCACAAACGATTCGAATTTCCACACTGAAAAGCTAAACAAAACCACTCTCACCTGAGCTGAGGCTCGAACCTTGAATGCTGACATTCTGCAACAACCACATTACCGCTTTGAATAATTCAGTCTTGTAATCAGAAAGTTGTTTAACTTAGGTTTAGCATTTAGGTTTATATGTGACCCATTCATAAGTTATTTCTTAAATCTAACCGACCACACATTCCATTATTTTCAGAGTAGGCTTGACAACAGTTAATGTGCTCTGCTGCTTGGTTCTAAGAGAGGTTCACAGATCTGCTGGCCAAGCACAAGTAGATCATGGGCTCCAGTACAAGAAAAAGGACCTCTGGTTGGTAAAAGAGTATATGCTGCATGCAGTATATGTCCTGGCAATCTACTGTATCTACTAGCAAGCGGTGTTTGTTCGAATGAAGCATAACTGCCCCTACTGGTCTTGTCATTCCTGCACCTGTGCATATTCGTGTGCATGTGCATGATACCGCGTGAACTTCCAACTTCAATCCGGGCCACAGAATCTGTCACCATCTTCAAAAAACAGCTAAAGACCCACCTCTTCCGCGAACATGTAACTAACCCCACATCATCCTTCTATAAAAAAAATGAGAGTAAATAAAAAAACACTACTCTCCCTCTTACACCTATACACTGTGAACTTTGCTTTTCTAGAGCTCAGTTTAAAAATCTTGTATGGTAGCACTTCTTGTATTGTTCTCCGCTTTGCTTATATCTGCATCTGCTAAATGAATAAATGTAAATAAATGTGATGAGTCCCTGGACTCCCTGAGTGGTGCTTGTTGATTTTTGACCCTAGATTTGGCCAGTGGGTATAACCAGGTTCCAGTCACAGAGAAAGATTGGTTTAAGACAGCTTTTTATACACCTTTTGGACTCTTTGAGTTAAACCGTATGCCCTTTGGCCTGTGTAATTCCCCAGACACCTTTCAGAAGTTAATAGAGAGGTTTTTCAGGGACCAGCAGTGTCAATCCTTGCTCTTATACCTGGACAATGTGGAAGTACTTTCTGCCTCTATAGATCAACATCTGGAGCACTTGGAGGTAGTCCTGAGTCAGTTCGAACTTAAAGGACTTAAGGTTAAGTTAAGCAAGTGTGTGTTCTTCCAAAGAAAATATTTGGGCCATGTCATATCAGTTGAATGGATATCAACTGATCCTGCAAAGACTGAGGATGTGGCTGAATGGCGACAACCATCCAATGTCGCAGAGTTGCGCTCATTTCTGGGTTTTGTCAGCTATTATCATCGCTTTGTGAAGGGGTTTGCCAAATTGGCGGACCCTTTCATAAGCTGGTTGTAGAGTGTGTTGTGTTGGGCCCCCAAAAGCAAGCCAACCAGGGGTTTTCATAGGCTTGGACAGAGTAGTGTCAGACAAGCTTTGAGGGATTGAAGAACAGGCTCTCTACCACCCCAGTGTTGGCATATGAGGTTAATTGGAAATTGGTCAGTAACATGATTGGGTATAAAAAAGAAAATCTTAGAGAGGCAGAGTCTCTCAAAAGTAAAGATGGGATGCAGGCTTTTGAACTGAGTGCTGATAAAAAGCCGGATACTCCTCTTCAGTCCTCTTTAGATTAGAGGACACGGTATCCATGGTTTCCAAAATGAATGTCAAATTCTGATTCTTCTGACCTCAGAAAAGTTTTCCACTTTACCTCAGTCCATTATTGCAGTGCCACCTGAGGGCCCAAAGATCACGTGCATGCAATATTGATTTTCACACTTGTCCCGTAGTACTGTAGACTCTGCCTCTCTAAGAAACTCTTTTTATACCCAATCATGTTACTGACCTGTTTCCAATTAACCGACAGCTGTTTCTTTTTTTATCATTTGGGGTTGTAATTACATGTATAGTTCTTTGAAGATAAACATTTATTTTGAAATTGATGCATGCAACACATGCCAACATCTACTGTGACATACTGAAGCAGAGCATGATCAGTGTGCAGTATTCCAGCATGATAACGACCCCAAATACACCTCCAAGACAACCACTGCCTTGCTAAAGACGCTGAGGGTGAAGGTAATGGACTGGCCAAGCATGTCTCCAGGCCTAAACCCTATTGAGCATCTGTGGGGCATCCTCAAACGGAAGGTGGAGGAGCACAAGGTCTCCAACATCCATCAGCTCTGTGATGTCGTCATGGAGGAGTGGAAGAGGACTCCAGTGGCAACCAGTGAAGCTCTGGTGAACTCCATGCCCAAGAGGGTTAAGGCAATGCAGGAAAATAATGGTGGCCACACAAAATATTGACCCTTTGGGCTCAATTTGGACATTTTCACTTAGGGGTGAACTCATTTTGTTGCCAGTGGATTACACATTAATGGCTGTGTGTTGAGTTATTTTGAGGGGACAGCAAATTTACACTGTTACACAAGCTGTACACTCACTACTTTACATTGTAGCAAAGTGTCATTTCTTCAGTGTTGTCACATGAAAAGGTATCATCATATATATTTTAAAAAATGTGAGGGATGTACTCACTTTTGTGAGATACTGTATATAACGAGCCTCCAAAATAGGTCTAATACTTCAAGAGCAAGGATGGGTCGAGGCTCCCCAATCTGCCAAAAGACGTGTCAGTGAATAATCCAACACTTTGAGAACAACATTCCCCAAAGACAAATCAGTCGGATTTTGGGCATTTCACTTTCTACAGTGCACAATATAATTAAAAGATTCAAGGTTATCTGGTCAAATCTCGGTGCTTACAAGGGCAAGACTAAAAACCACTTCTGAATGCGCATGATATCCAATCATGGAATACTTTGGTAAGCCTTTGTCAGTCAACACCATTCACACTTGCATCCACAGATGCAAGTTAAGGCTGTACTATGCAAAGCAGAAGCTATACATCAACACTGTCCAGAAGCGCTGTCGACTTCTCTGGTCTCGGTCTCATCTGAGATAGACAGTAGCACAGTGGAATCGTGTTTTGTGGTCTGAAGAGTCAACATTTCAAATCATTTTTGGACAAATCAGGCATCGTGTTCACTGGGCCAAAGAGGAAAAGGACCGTCTAAGCTATTATCAGTGTCAGGTCCAAAAGCCAGTGTCTGTCATGGCATGGAGTGTGTAATTAATGCAGAAATATATGTACACATTTTGGAGCAACATATGCTGCCATCCAGTGCAGGACAACGCCAAACCACATTCTGTCTGGATTACAAGCGCATGGTTGCATAAGCAGAGAGTGCGGGAGCTAGCATGGCCTGCCTGCAGTCCTGACCTGTCTCCAATTGAGAATGTGTGAAGTGCAAAATAAGGCAACAAAGACCTGTACAGTTGCGCAGCTAAAGAAATGCATAATGGTTCAATGGGGGAAATGCCTGTTGCTAAACTTAACCAACAGGTGCCAAAACACTTAATAAGTGTTATTAAAAGAAAAGGTGATGTTACACAGCGGTAAACAGTATGTTGTAGTCATCAGATTTGAAATGAGGGTATATTTTCAAAAGTAAATTAAATTCACAAAGTAAAAAATCAAATAATGTGTTAATAATATGTTTTCAATAAAGTACAGGGTGAATTGCATGGCTCTACGATAATTTCTTTTAGGAGCACAGTCAAAAATTTTATTTTCAAATGAGTCTTCTTGTTATTTTTTTCATAATGTCCTAACTGTTTTGGAATTAGGGCTGTATATCTCTACTGTAATGTGAATAAACACCTTTGACTTAAAAATCCATAATTTACATTCACAGTTGATCTTTAGATTTTCATGCTATAATTAAGCAATATTATTAAGCAATATTATTATCATGAGCAAGAGTACAGTTATACTCACATCATTATTATATAATTACAGCCCTGTGGATAGAAATATCGGCTTGGCTGTGATTTGGCTGTAGGCACGAGGCTGCAGGTAATCACTGTCATTCCAATTTAGAGCATGATTGCTAGTGCAACATTGCCAAATACTGTATTTTGTTTATTTTTGCTCTGCAAATGGAAATAGATTGCAAAGAAGCCACACTCACTGAGAGCCCATCCACTAGCTGGCCAGCTCACAATGATGCATCTGCTGAAATTGGCTTCCCATCCTCGTTTTCATCTTAATTTGACAAGCTTTCATATTTTAAGTCAGAAATTATATACATGAAAAATGGATCATTTGTCCACTGATTATGTCACTAACTCTACTGTAGTAACAGTTTCAGCGGGACTATACTACTAGAATTGGATTTTACATGGCAGACACAGATGAGCAGGGTGACGCAAATGGTAAAACTCAGTATGGTTACACTAAATATAAGCACGTTTGGAACACTGCTCATCCAATCAAATTCAGATGGCCATGACTAGACTTTTCTTACACACACCATACACACATGGATAATGTGTAAAGTTAATCATTTAAGACTATTATTATTAGTGGCAGTAGGCCAAGATGAGCCAGCTTGACATTCAGCCACACACACACACACACACACACACACACACACACACACACAATTAGCTTTGCCAGCAACAGCCTTACTTTCAGAATCAAATTAGTGTACAAAAACTAACTGAATTTCATTTAGGAAAGGACAATAACAACAAGCTTGGACAAACCTAGTTAAAATATGACCCTATGACCATAAGTATGACCAGCGTATTTTCCTGCCGGATTTAACTGCATAAAAGTATTAGTAGACAGATTTTTGCACAAAACTATTACATTTATGTTCAGATGTGTTCATACTTGCTTCAAGGATAAATGATTTTCCAACAGTAATGTCTGTTATTACTGTAATTGGACCACTAGTAGTAATAGCACTGTTGTTAGCACTTGCAAATCAGTTTCATGAGGATTGAAAAAGGAAATCAATAGTGGCTTTCAGATGGCACAATATTAAGCTTAGATTTATTTTGCAGCACAGAACTTTATGTCTAGCCGTAAGCATTGGAGGAGTTAAAGTGGAAAGTGAGAGCCAAGAATAAAAACAGAACCATGAAAGAAATGAAACAACCAAACAAAATATCTTTATTCATACATTAAGCATCTAGTTTTTGATACAAAACTATATGCAGATTGCTTTTCATGCCTTTTCAGTAAATTACACATTCATGCTACCATTGATGTCCAACAGAAAGCCAGCCAAGAGGACATTACCAAAATGTACTGTGTGTGTGTAAGCTTTTAAATCAAATATAGGAAAACTTATTTAATTGCATGCTATCTTTATATGCTGTTATGTTGGACAAAAGAAAGTGATAAATATGACCCAAAACTGATCACTTATCTGATTGCACTGCACTGCTGCACAAAAGCAGCTCTGCCATCTTGTGACTGAAGAGCATAGATCTGGTCACGCAAATCAAAATGTGACTAGGCCTATCTGATGAAAGAATCAGTTCCTCCTGCACATGTCATTGTTGACCATTAGATTATTATTAACATGTTGCTACTATATTAAAATTTTTTCTCCATGAAAGAACTTCCAAGTCTGTTTTGACAAATCCAACACACCTTATCACATGTAACCAATTTTCATGTACTATGTTACTTAAGTAGTGTAGTATAATGAGTATAATGTGGCAACATTCTATGCATTCTATGCTCCTATATGTGTTTAAAAATAGTATTATATTTTAAAGAGCAGATTAAATAAGGTGGGATTAATGCCTCTGAGTTTTATTTGCTGGTAAGAATACAGACTGCTGCATTGTAAGCTAACTGAAATCTAACTAAAGAATCATCAGGAAAGCCAGCTAGCAACACCATGCAATAATCCAAATCGAGGGCTGCACAATTAATCGGATATTGATCTTGATTACGATTTTGACTGCCCACGATTACATGGACGTGATCGACTGCGATTAAAGTTTGTCCTCTGCTTATAGAAAACTCTGCTGCATATCAAATCAAGCCCTTCCTAAACTTACTGCCAATGGAGTGGTGCAGGGATGACATCATTTTGTAATGCCAAAACCTAGAAATGAGTAGCATCAAGCTTCGCTTTAGGTTTCAAAACATGCTGCATGCTCCAGCGCTTGCCCGAGGGGAAACTATAAGACTAAAAAGTTGCTAAATGGGACTACAGACATTGTCAGGGACATTAAACGTCATCACGTCGAACAGGAAAAAACTTTGCAGATAAACTGGTTCAGGTGTGCTGTGCAGAATACCCCATTTAAAAAAAATTAAAAATAAAATAAAATAAATAAACATGGATGAAGATTCATCCACAGAGTAAATCCAAATTATGGAAAATGTTTTTAAAGTAACAATTTTTTTTTATTGATTTCCAGACACTTTTCAGAATACAACACAATATATCTGTACAGAATCAACATTTTTACCCCGATAGCAACCCCTCCCACCCCACCCCCACACTGAAGACAAAATCCATCCTTGCTATAAAGGATATGAAAGCAAAGAAAGAAAATGTTTTTAAATAAAGTTTGTAAAAGGTGTCCTAAACTTGGTGAGGGTGACGTTGAAGTGGAGCGACCATGGTGTAATTCGTTTATATCATACAGGTAGCTGTTTATTTCTGGCATTTGTATTTAGGCTTCAAACTTCATAAAAGTTGTGTCCATTTGTGAAAATGATCTTGATGGACAAAAGCTTTTGGGTTTTTTTTTTTTGCAATAATCCAAGAGCCTATGGGAAAATCCTATTGGGTTTTGTTGAGGGAACCGGCGTGATACTAACTTCTGGTTTCAGATATAAAATGACATGCGTCACACTACTGGGTGATGTGGATGTGTCTCTCCTCCAGTAAACACTGTTATTGCATTTTCTACATTCGTCTGAATTGTTTTCTTCTGCTTGCATATTGTTATATTTGATGCATATTTTCATTTGGTTGATGGCATTTTTATATTTACTTATCCTATATTTTGGGTACAATTTTATTTATATTAAACTTATTTAAATTCAAACCAATAGTATTAAGGATTTTTTTTAAATGTGCTCATAAAACCGTGCAACACAGTCCATGTAAACATATGTACATGTTGGTGCCAAGGAGGCAGAACACAGTCCAGGTGGTAATAGTGCAAATAGTGGTACAGGCAGCAGAGGAGGCGGCACATCAGGCAGCAGAGGCAGGGTGATAGGGTGTGCGTGAGTAAAGCAGCACTGAAGTAAATCACCAACCCATGGACAGACAATCAACAGCTGGTACAGTCAGAATGCAACAATCAGTTCCTGTGTAATAAAAAGTTGTATTTTGAAAATAATATGATGTATTTTGCCCTGAGGAATGTGCCAAGTTAAATTATGACACATTTGTTACTATTACTGTTGGTATTCCATTATGGAACATTTATTGCACCCTTACTCTAAGATTTAATCCCTGTTGTACATAACACTGCTAGACATGTTACTTAATGCCCTGCAAACATAACGAGTCTTTAGTGATCATGTATACATTACAGCACAGTGAAATTCTTTCCTTCACATACACCAGTATGCCAGGAAGTTGGGGTCAGAGCGCAGAGTCAGGCTTGATACAGCGCCCCTGGGGCAGAGAGAGTTAAGGGCCTTGCTCAAGGGCCCAACAGTGGCATCTTCACCTTCTGATCAGTTACCCAGAGCCTTTACCACTAAGTCCCATGTACAATCATGTACAATCCGGTCAATTATTGCCTCTGCCATGTTGTCTCTCTCATCCTTCATGTTCTTTTCCTTGAATTGTCCATCTCCTTGGTGAGCTGCTGTATGTCCAACTGATGTTTCTCTGGAGGCAGGGCTAGTGCTTCCAGAGGGGGCATGGGGACATCTGGTTCACCTGGACTCTCGGGAGGGGGCGTTTGTAGCTGAAAATTAAACCAATGTGATTTTTAAGATGATCCAGTCTTTTTAATTTTTTTATAGTCGGCGCTCATCTCTCAGGGAACAAATAGGGAACATAGTTCGAGTGAGTCTTTTTTTAAACCTGCAGTAGGACGGCCAAAGCAGTGTTTTTTAACTGGAAGAAACTGTGAAGCTAAAATTCCTTTTAGTTGTTGTAAAACATGATGCGAGTAGAGCCTTTGGGCTCAGAAATAAGCAGCTCTCAGTCCCTCTCTTCTGGTCAACAAAGAAAGCCAGAATATATCCTTCCCTCATTGGAACTAAAATATAAGTCTGCTGACTCATCCAACACCGAAGGACTTCTGCAATAACATTTGGATAAAGCAAAGTTACCTGTTATGAAGTGTCGACTACACACATACACATGACGAGATGTAGGATCATTTTGACATTGCTTCAGTCTAGAATGTCTAGTATGTTGCTCTTTGAATTTGCCTAGATTTAGTCTGTTTGCCAATCTCCCATCTCTCTGCCTGCCTCCTTCACCAGCCCCCTGTCTTGTCCCCTTTATTTTGACTACTTTTTAGTTTGTTATAATAAATTACCTCTAACATTTGCATAATGGTAGAACAGGCAAGGGCCAAAAGAAGATCAGGCATCAATGATAGTGCCAGAGGGTAATACATAGAGTAGTTAAATGAACAGGAAAACACTAAATGGCGCACTTACAGTGCCTTGCGAAAGTATTTGGCCCCTTTGAACTGTTCAACCTTTTGCCACGTTTCAGGCCTCAAACATAAAGATATAAAACTGTAATTTTTTATGAAGAATCAACAACAGGTGGGACACAATCATGAAGTGGAACCAAATTTATTGGATATTTCAAACTTTTTCAACAAATAAAAAACTGAAAAATTGGGCGAGCAAAATTATTCAGCCCCCTTAAG
>JAFFST010053934.1:388312-405825 GCA_022414735.1 Noturus placidus
TGGTAGCAGAGCTGCCATGCAAGGCGCTAGCTTGCCATCGGGGCCAACTTAGTGTCTTGCCCAAGGACACTTTGGCATAGGATCACCCAGGCCGGGATTCAAACCACCAACCACTGATTAGTGGATTAGTAGACAACCCGCTCTATCGACCTAGCCACAGCCTCCCACTAACAGGGTTTAGAGATGAACTCGGTTTAGAGAATGGGCCCGTTTATACTTCAGTTATTTTGCTGCCAAAAGTAGCCGTCACAGGGCAATGTTACTTCTGCTACAACAACAATGGCTGAATCAAAGAATCAAGGCTTTTACAACTTTTTGTTTTACAATTCTAAACAAAAACAGCATTATCACAGCTTTCATAGTGTTACAATCCATGAGCAGGAGGTTTATTAATAAATACAACTGTCCAATTTCCAAAATCAAAGCCAGAAACAGTCTAAAGGTCATGCACAATAAATCCAGTAAACAAATACCAAGTACAAATCTAAAGAATAGTCAGAAATTCCAGCAAAGGTCATAATATGGCAAAGCATACACAAAACAAAGGCTCAGAAACAGGATATAATATTCAAATAAGAATAAATGGCAAGGCTCTTCCAGTCCATGAAGTAATACATCTAGTGCGTCATCATCTGGAGTTGAGAAAAGTCCTAACTAGGAACACTGTGCCACCCTTGATATCCAACAGAGGTGTTGGAACAACTCTGGTCACCTGGTTTTGGGTATATGGAAAAACCTGTTTAAGGACTGGGATATGGAAAGGGAGTGCAATTCTGTATGATGGGGGTAATTTTAAACAGCATGATAGATTATTTGTCTTAGATATTTAAAGGTACCAATTAAGCAGGGACTTAAATTTCATGTTTCATTAGTCTGAGTTTCTGATTCCTGGTGGAGAACTAGACCCTCTGTGCTAGACAGATCTGTTGAGTTCTATTTGTCCACCAGCATGTACAGTTGTCTAATTGTCCTTTGGAGATGAACATATGTTACATATGGTGATGAACATATGTCTCCCCGTTCTGCTGACTTATTTTCATCCATTCACTGATGATAAACATTGTGGCTTTTCCATTACATAGAAATGGCAGAGGTTGTTAGCCAAGGACACATCAGAAAGGCATTAAAGCAAAGAATGAGTGGGTCAGTAAATTTTGGGCATATTCAGCCAACAGGAGGTAGCAGCTTCAGTCATGTTGGTTAATACTGCAGTAGGATCTCTCTGTTGAGATGCTTGATCTGGTGATTAGACTGGGGATGATAACCTGAAGTCAGGATAACATTATTGCTTAATTTCTGACAAGATTCTTTCTAGACCCATGATGTGAACTGGACAGTTCTTTGCTGGAGACAGTGTCTTTGGGCAGGACATAATGTCTGAAAACTTTGAAGACATCGAAGCCAACTTCTAGTGTCTCCATGGATGTAGGGAGCTTAAATAGTGCGATTAGATAGCTTGACTTTGAAAAATTATCAATCATGACAAGGACAGTTATGTTACCTCTAAAGCAGGGATATAAAATAATGAATATGAATAAGATTGCATGCATTACACAAACATAATTTTGAGAAGATTTTTAACTACTCTCAACTCTTCACCAGAAGGGAAAAGTGGGTACCTGCACTGCCCCTGTAATGTATGCATCCATCTTTCTTTTCCACAAAGAAATAGCCAGTGGCAGCAGGTGATCATGAGGGCTGACTGTAACCAGTACTAAGCACTTGTTTGAACTGTATTATTTCCATATTCTAGAACACCTCAGTTTGTTGCCAGACAGCGGCTTGTTTGTTACCAGCCTTGAGTACGTCAAGTGTCTCAATCTACAACAAGCCAGGTGGGAACTTTTTTTTACTTTGAATTTAATCCTTGATTGTGCTCAGAAATATAGGAAACCACAGACTTTATCTTACCAAAACCATTTATCATTGCCCCTGTCACCTGCATCATCATGGCAACATTATGTTATTCAGTTCCAAACTGGTGGACCCACAAAATCTCCGTGCCCACCAGAGAAGGTCTACACAACAGAAGCTATGCAAGAAAATGTTATGCACGGAGTACACACTGTTCTAGACACCCTGGAATTAATCACATTAAAAGTTTACTGAGTAACAAATACTGATGGCCATCCATAGCTCAAGACATTGAACAATTTGAAATGTCTGTACACAGACCTCTTGTCCATTCCCCACAGGTCTCCTTGAACCTCTGCCCCTGAAGAACCTGGTCACATATCTCTGTCGAATTCATTACCGAGTTCCCCTTTACAATCTTTCATTACATTACCACTGCAAATTATTCATTAGAACTTAGTATAGCAATTGCAGACAGTGTGTTTAGAATGAACCTGCCCTTACCACTGCATTTCACCAGAAGTGACCTAGAATAAACTTTGAGAGAGAATTCCACATTGAATCCTCTCAGAGATTTATAATTCTAGAATGCAAATTGGCATTGCTAGATTTAGTACTGGGAGAAAGATCTGTGCTTCTATTTGGGAAAAGAAAGTCACCACATCACCCAGTATCCCACAAGCTACAGAACATAAGAGGCTCAACTAGATTGAGTAAACCATGCACTACTGTGTACAAAAACCTATTTCTATTTCAGCACCCAACACCAGAGCAACCAGGACCTTCCTAAAACATGTCATGGTTCTTCACCCCAGAAAGAGACTCAATCGCTCAAAGCCCATACAGGCCCTAAATAGCAGATGAGTGGAACCATCGCCGATCACACCATACCTGCTTTTACTTTTTATATGAGTGCTCTGTGCTTTGGCACATCTATCTACCCCATGGTTCTAGGACTCCACTGACTCCAAAATTATTTAAGGCAGCATACACAAACACATTCACACATCCATTCAGACGTAGGGGCAATTTTGCATAGCCAATCCACTTACTGGTATAATTTTTTTTAAAGTACATATTTTTGAAAGTTTGGAGAAAAGCGGTGAACCCAGAGAAACCCACTTGGAAACAGTGAGAACACAGACTGTAATGAGCTCAAGATGGAATCAAGTACGCTGGAGCTGTGAGTTGGTCACTGCATTGTGCTGAATTATGTATTTATTTATTCATTTATTCATGTATTTATTTATCCATTGAGTCATCGAGAATATAACCGAAAGGCAAAAATTCACATTAAGAACTGATAAGCAAGTTTTGAATACACTTCTAGCAAGCAAAGTCACTGAACATGGTCTGAGGATGACACGGTGGCCTGCTAGATGTGTGCTTCATTTATGAAACTACGCACAGATGAGATGAGGTGCTCATAACAATGCCTCTGATTTCCTGGCTAACAAAGGTGAGAAAATGTCAGAGGTGGAGCCCAAAATTGTTGCTGTTGTTTACAGTACATGCCGCTCTCGAATAAGCCGGTGACTTTTGCTGCTGATTCATTTTATGTATTGACATAGTTTCATTATAAACCTAGTTTGGAAATGGAAACCATTAATTATATATATGTGCTACAAAGAAGGAGCCGGTTAAATGAAGCATTAATACTGATCTCACAATTAAACATTTTAGTTTGTGAAAGCCATCAGAGCTTGATCTGAACCAAACAAAAATTGGGAGAGTTTTCTTGATCTAAAATGGGCTGTTTGGCTTTATCCAAACAGTTGCCAACATTCACCTTGGTTTAGAGAAGGCTTCATTAACAGTTTAAGTTGAAAATGGCTATTCAATTCACAATGTCATGTAATTTTACTTGGGTTAAATGAAACGTAAATTAGAGAAAGTCACTATTAGTGTTATGTATTGGAAAGGAAATCACTATATTGATCAGGTCATTTATATTGTGGCACAAGATGTGCTCTAGGGAAAGGAATAATGCAAAAGCTTTGCAACAACACTATGTGTTTCTATCACTCTCTCTAATAGTAATAGTAAAGCCTCTTTAAGTTCAGAATAATACTTATGGCCTTGGAACAAAACCGTTGTTTAAATAAACATGCTGATTGTAAGAGTGAGTCCTCAGAAATGAGTAATTAAACTTGTTGTTTATTCAATAATAATTACAGGAATCGGCTTTAATCAGTTAAGTGACTTTAGGAACTGATTCATTATATAATCAGTTGGGATAATCTATTATGTTATTATGTTTTAACAAATAGTATGCAGTCATTTTAGTAAAATCAATTTATGGTTACAAAGGATGATGTTAGAAAAATATGTTTTAAAGATGGTATTATATTGGGTCAGAGTGACATACAGTAGGAGCTAATGTTTGCTGATATGACATGTCTATGATATGGTGTACTGATCTGATGTACTTACCAAGGACAAAACTCTGAGTGTTGATTAGGTAAAAATTTTGAATTTAAATGCAGTACTTATCTTTAGTTTGTACATGATGTCCAGCATGTTTCATCTGTATAATTTAGGGGCTAAAAGAGTACAGAGAGGAGCCAGCTAGCCCACCTCTGAACATATAGGAAAGTTAAAGACCTTTGATCAGACTGACTAGTGAATTTGAACATCTGATTGATGAACGATGAATAATGACCATGATTGAACATGATTTCATTCTTCAGCAATAGTATTTTTCCTTTAGCTTGGATTTTCTTTTCTTTTTTTTTTTTTTAAAGAGTAATATTGGTTTTCTAGCAATTCAATATTTTTATTGCTTCATATTTTTGGTCCAAATATGACTTCTTACACTCAATACATATTTGCTTTAACATACTGTATATTTAACCCGCATGTATTATACTGGCATCCATTATGGTGCAGGGAGTAGCAGGGAGAGTACAGCATAGAGAAGAGTGATTCTTGGTGAACTTGGCTGTCATGTTAAATCACTTGACACAGTATAAATGGCTTCAGGGCATAAAGTATTGGCTTGGCAAATCAAAGCAAATCAAACAGAATTTTAAAAGAAGATCTATGGATAATTTTCAACTCCTGGATAGAACACCTACAAAGCTCCACTACTCCTGCTCTACCATATGAATAAGGAGATTGTAGAGTTTGCAAATAAAAGGCAGTATATCGCCTACACACCCTATACACATTCTCATTCATACCCTGCTGAAAAAAAGAAAAGCAACTCATGAATCAGTTACTTTGCACACAGTTATGGCTGCTTTATACTTCTCCATTGAAGTGTAAGCATTATGCAGAGTGCAGGTTTATGACTCACAGAAGCTCACAGACTGAGGTTAACAATCTTAACAATACAAAGCATGCTACTGTATGCATTTGTGGTACTGTGCATCACACTGGTTGGTTTAGCAGGGACGTATCCACATATGAATGCGCAAGCAAATGTACTTCAAGGTTTTTCATACATTTCGAATTGCATTACTTTATCTTGGTTGGGTTTTAGATAAAGGTTTGTCACTTGAGTATTTGGAAACAATTAAATGATATATCTCATTGTAAGCATTTACCTTTAAACCTGAAGAAAACTGGGGGCTAGAAAATGAGAAAATGGCAACCAAATAAGATAAACATCCATTAGGATCCAAGTACATTGCTACATATTGATAAGTATATATTGTAGTCTGGATAGACTTAATTGTAAATATCACATTAATCATATTAATCATTTAACAATAATTAATAATATTAACGATATGGCTTCCACCTTTACAAAATAGTATTTGATCCAGCACATTTGGATGGATGGATAATTTTTGATTAAATGGAAGTTACGATCATCTGTTTATAATACTTGAAACTGAGCATTATTTATTAATAATGTACTGCTTGTTTTGCCAAATCATGTGAGCCACAATGCAACAACCAAATAGGATATTAATTAGTGTGTGTGTGTGTGTGTGTGTGTGTGTCCATCTGGAGTGAAGGAGACAAGTCTTTACCATTCTCAGGTAGTTCATCAGGCTTGTGCTGTGCTCCAAGAGGATTTGCAGGAGTGTTGATTTGCCTCCACATTCTAGTTTCCTTTCTGCTCCTAAATGAGCAACAGCAGTAAGAGCCGAAACACACAAACACACATTAGAGTCGAGTACTCCATTAGAGCATTAAGAGATGCTGTCTGTCACAAAGCCTCTCAACTCTAAAGGGTTGCACCCATGGATGTCTTTTATACTACAAAACTCGGGAAGTGAGCTTGTGTAATTTATCAGGAGCATATGGTTCATTGTTATTGTCACAGAATTCTATTTGTAGACCTTTAAATCATTTTAAAATGAGTTTTGTGATATTAAAAAAACAAAACAACTACCAGCATTTTAATAGACAGTAGGAGGAAACATTGGAACCCAGGAAAGCTACGAGGTGAGAACACAACCTGCTGTATCACTGTGCTGCCCAAGAAACACTTCATAGCACCAAATGACCACAGAGTGATGCATTAGGAGTTTCGTGCAATAGAAAATTGTATTTGTCAACCTAAAGAAATGTAATTGATAAAGTGAATTTCTGTCTCTCACCACATAAATTCTGTTCACGCTTTTGTCTACAAAATAGCAGTCTTGCTAGATGCACTAAGCCATTTGTAAAATGTATTTTCAGGAACAAAATTTAATTATCACCTGTTGCATCCATATGCCTTATGATGATAAATTATTTAAGTTCATGCTCTCAGTTCTGTGGTAAGCAACCATGTGTTTTTTATTCTACTTACATGAAAACCCTCATAATGCACTACATGCAAACAAGAAAATATGATAACCAAAACCAACAGCAGAATCTAGACTAATTTAGTCAAAACCACCAGTGTATCAACAAAACGTTTGGTTGCCAGGAGCATCAGAATGCTGAAAATCCTGTTGAAAATCCAGTAATGTTCACCCTCTGATCAATGGACTAAGAGGAAGGCTTCAGAACATACTATAGAAAGGGAGGAATGATGGAGGAATGTGTAGGATGTGGAGGAACCACAGAAGAATTTCTGAGTTTTTGTCTGTAAACAGATAGCTTTACTTCACTTTGTTTAGAGGTGAGGCAGATTTCCAGAGTCACTCTAAGACAGCCTTCTCAGCATTTGTTCTAAACAAAGCAATACTGACAATCAATTTAAGATCCTGGAAAATTTTACAGCAAGATCCTGGACTACACTGACCTATACATATGTGCGCTAGGTAAAAAAAGTTAATTAAATATTGAAAAAAATTATGTAACTATAAGAAAAAATAATATAAATACATAGAAAATAAATCACAGTGATTAAAATCGAGAGTGTTTTATTCAAAGAAGCATCTTTACTAATTATTTATTAGTAGTAATTGCCTAGCAATATGATACATATATAGAATACTATATAGTAGTAATTATGAATACTGCAAAATCTGCAATTCCGAGTGGAAGACAATTGTCATGTACGCTGCAGTAGAGGTGAGTGTGTGAAGGTTAGGTGGGGATTTCAGCACATTGAATATACTATTATTGACTATTAGCACATGTGAGGGTAACAGCTGACCATTTATCGCATATGCACTCTCTGCCTTACACATACACTTACTCCAGCAATGCAATGTAATTCATTATTATTAGGGAAGACAAAGTACACAGGTTGGGCATTAAGCATACCCCTCATGAGTAGAGTCAAAAACAGTCATAACATTGTCTGTGTTAATATGTTAAATATATGCATTATACATGAAGGTCTCTCTTTCTCAGTCACACATAAACACACACAAAGCAACATGCAAGGGACAAATAGTTTGGCTAACATTTTCCCCTGTCTAACGTCTGTTCCTCTTCCTCCCTGCCCCAGCCTGCTGCTGAGCAATTAAATGCAGAACTCTATCTAGTACAGATATATTTTAAGATAAATTGCTATGTATGAATCACATAGTGCGACTCCAGGCAGCCCTGTGAGCAAATGACATATGATCCAATGAAACAGAGCTCTAATTACAAGAAAACGGGAGGTTCACACTGCAATGGCTGGTTCAGTCACATTTCTCCTGCTGATAGCTAATTTGATGAAATATGTTCTGAGGGGAGAGTGAAGAAAGAAACAGATGGCATTACTTAAGTGTTACAAATAGTGGAGGCATGTGTCAAATTATAAAGATCTAATTTGCCAAAACATCAACAGGTTTTAAGACTACCAGATCTTCAAGTACCATGCAAAGTGAAAACTACAAATCCTTTCTAATCCTTCAGTAAGACTGATGTCTTATTTGCTTTATTGGACAAACCCACTATTAAAGGGCTCAGAAATTGAAATTTTCTTGTGATTTTTGAGGATCTTTCTCTTTTTTTGGCTTAGTTTTAATACGTTGTGTGTGTATACACACCATACACTGCTTGGGTTGCATTAGAGCCAGAGAATTTTGTTAGGCTGTCAGAAAATGTAATCATGGTTTAGAGTTGCATAATTAATAGCATTATAACACATTTTTGAACAATTTCTTCCACTTGACTCGCTCTTTAGTTTAAACAGTATTTGGTCTTGAGATTTAGTGTCTTGGAGGCAATTTTTTGTCAATGTAAAGTCATTTAGGCACAGAATTAGTCACAATTTTATTTTGTGATCAAAACATTTAAAAAGTGGGATTTTATTATCACTGCATCTACTTGATTTGCATCTCAATAATTAGTGTTTCAATAATGTACACAGCAGCATGGATGGAATAAAGAGCAGCACTGTCTGCCTCATCGGCTGTCTACAACAGACTGTATTTATGTAGATATAATGGCTTAATAAGCCCCAAGCTTTGGTTGGAGAATGGATTACTGCTGTAGTCATTAGAATGATAAAGAAGATTCACTAAAATGGGGACACTAAATGAGCTAAATAAAGTATGGTAGAGTACTTCTGGCTAATTAAATGATTTCATTTCAAATCCTCTCCAGTCATGTGGAAATACACTATATTCCTAGGTCATACTAAACAGTTGCCCTTTAAATGTTTTCAAAGTTCAAGCCTATCCATTCTGAAACAAAAACCCTCTCTAAAACTCTTCACACTTATTTAAAGTTGAATCTTTTCCATTACATACACACAAAATATAATGTTTCTGTATTTCTGAATTTGTAATGAAAAGAAATACAGTACAAAACAGCTACCAAATGGCAGAAAATTGGCAGAGGTAGGGTCATTATCCCAAATTGGTGAGTCACTTTGAAATATATAAAATGAATGTGCAAAATGGTCATTACAATAATTCCCCAATTACATCCAAAGTTTGTAAAACCTCTAATAGAACCCTGCTCTTCTGTTACATTGATGAAAACTCAGCTGTATTCTTCCGGTCTTGTGATTATGAGGAAAGATGCACTGAGTAAAACTCATTTCCAATTAAACTGCAGGAGTGAGTATACAGTTCTGGAAAAAAATTAAGAGAACACTACAAATTTGTCTTAAATCAACATCTCTACATGTATGGCAGCCGTTCCATTCCAGTGTCTGTTGAATTCTAACACAGGCACTGTGCCACATTCTACTGAATGAGGTACTGATTAGGTGATCACCTGAACCAAATCTTATTTAATGAGGAAAAGTATAAAAAACACTCTTGTCGTCATCACTATCCTCTTGCAATAGGATCAGCTGGATGGCAAAGACAGTGCTAGAAGTACCTCAAAAGTAAATGGAATCAAAAAATAAATATTGACCATGTCAAAAGAGTTGAAAAGGAAAGTTTTGAGTGAGGAAAAGAAGGGTTCAATTCTGGCTTTACTAGCAGAGGGATACAGTGAGCATCAGGTGCTTCCATCCTTAAAATTTAAAAGACGGTGGTCCATAAGAACAAGGTCAAGCAGCAGACATTGGGGACAACAAATCTACAGACCGGCACAGCTTTTAATCTGTGATTATGATTGATAACAAACACATTTCTGAACACAGCTCTGTTCTTGTAGCTTTTTTTAAATTTTAATTCCTAAAATGAAAAATAAAACTCTATCAGCAGGGTTTATGATATTTACAACATTAAGAAGTACATTTCACATTTGACATGAAATTCAAGACTGGAATCACCAAAATGCTAATGTTTAGGGGTGGGTGAAATGACTATAATCTTATTTCATGAGAATGATACATTTTCTCATGTCTATCAGTAGTATTCAAGTAAGAAATACTATGGAAATTGAATGAAGCAATTAAAAGTAAAATAAAATAGAGTTCACTGTATGACATATACAGGGATTCATATGAAATTTACTGCAGTTATTCAGTCCAGTGAGTGAGGGAGTGAGTGATTTTCTCTTTGTCTTTTGTTGTTTGATTAACATTAATGACACAGACAGCAGCAAGTTTGTTAGACTTCTGTCACTTTAAGGCCTAATGCACAGATCCAATATACTGTAGAAACACCTCCGATTTCTTTACCAATTGTTTATACTCACTTAAGAAATAACGGTGTTTACATGAAAACTCAATTCGGTACTCACATGATGAGGCAGATTTCTGTTCATGCACTTCAAGTGTATCAGGCAGAGAGACATTCATCAATATTTTTTTGTTATTTATTTTTTCTCTTTTCATGCTGCACATGATGTAGACTCCAATGATGTAGTCCAAAATGTCAGGGTCCGTGTCAAGTTCGAGTACAAATTTTCCCGAGTGCGTGACAAGTACGGGATTGAGTACACCAACTCTAGAAAGGTGTATCTCCAAAAACAGGGTTGTTGACCACTGATTTAAATTGTCATAAACTGTCATAAAATTAAAGCATGATTTTAAGGTACTCTAACATAAATTTGTAACTTTACTTTTAAAAGTGCATATACTTGTAAAATAGCTACTGAATTCAACTAATAATATTGTAATAAGTGGTACTTAAAAACATTGCAGGTTGGCAGGTCAAAAGGCTCCCATTTAGGATAATGACCCGGAATGACCTGTAAACATAACAGTGCACACACATCATTTACTGGGCAATCAAATGTACAGTACATCAGAACAAAATAAAGAAACTGCTCTGTGCTGAAGAGTTACATATGTAAAGAACAGATATGATTCACCTCTGCCTCAACATGATTGCACATTTTTAATTCCCAGAAGCAAAAAAGCCTCTTACTAGAAAGGTCAGTCATATCATTGGTCAGTATTTTCTAAACAAAATGGCACACAGCCTCATAATAAAAGTGAATTTCATGTGAATTTCACTTAATAGCCATAATTTATTGAGGTGCTTCACATCTCAAGACTCCATACAGCCTTCTCGACTGCATGTCAGAATAAATAATAAGGTGCAGAGTTCTTTGGGCACTTTTCAGAGATAGATTGAACAGAATAAAAGCAAAGAGGCAATAATTCCAACCATTTTCTGTACAACTCATCCTTGTGGAGGACCCTATCTCAGGGATGCCGGGGCACAAGGCAGAAGACACCGTTGATGGGGTGCCAACCCACCTCTGGGCACAATTACACACACACACACACACACACACACAAAGGACAATCTGGAAATGTCAAATCAGCCTACAATACATGTAATTGTAATGGGGGAGTAAACCACAGGGTAACCTCGAAGCACATTGAGAAGATGTAAACGCCACACACACGGGACCGAGGCGGGATTCGAATCCCCAACCCCGGAGATGTGAGGCAAATGTGCTAGCCCATACTTCATTCTGTTTATCACATTCTGTGAAACAGTCACAAACCTGAACAATGAGTACCCTCTTAGCAGTATATTACGATACAGTATATATAAAATAATATTCATTGGCTTCTAATGAAATTTGCTCTCATGATCACCTCTTCTAAATCATTGCACTTATATATATATATATATATATATATATATATATATATATATATATATATATACTGTATATATATATATAAAATAAAAAATAAAAAAAGGCAATTCTCTGAACAGTTTCAATTGTGCTCTTATTTATTTATTACAAAATTTCTTCATCCTGTTTGTTCATTAGTCATTATGGAAAATAGTTTCATAACTGCACATGCAGGCTGATTACCTTATTGAAACAATGTACAAATGGCACTGCAACATTACGTGACCAATTTGCACTTAAAAGACAGTGTGCAGTGAAAACATTAGGCAAATTTGCAGCAGAAATTCTGTAGTAATCTACAGTTTTTCTTTAGTACAGCATGTTCAGATCAAGCTGATCAAAATGTCAGATTGTGCAGCCCTATATTAAAGAGACTGTACAAAACATGGCTTTCAGTTAGCAAGATCTTGAAAAGGTGAAGACGTGTGTGGAGTGTGTCAATTGTTGTTTGACACTTAAAAGGTCACAGGGGCCCAGTTACCCATAAAAATTTTTTTTATTATTGTAGTGTAATTATAAATCAATACGTTAACACAGTAAGGTTTTGGACAAAGCACATGCTTCTTGGGCCTTTAATAGAAAAATAAATGTGATCAATATTAGCTTTCACAGCTCCAAGCAAACCAGATCCAATGTACAAATAACAAATGTTACAAATTTCACAATGATGATAAACATGACCAGTCACTATGTCCCAGCATATTAGAGAATGCAAAATTGTCTTTTCTCTTTAGCAAGAGAATAAGCTAAATCTCCATCTAACCATACTGACTCATTCTCTCACTCTGCTACTGTCACTGTGGAGTCAAACTTCTTCAAGTCTAGTCAGCACATAACAACGCAGGCAAATTTCTTGCCAATTCGGACACAGTACTAACTGTGAATTACTATTACAGGATTGGCAGGAGAACTCATAGCAGCTCAGGAACATCATATTATCAAACATAGGCAGAAGTGATTGTTCAAGAAGTGACAAGATTAGAATAGTTTGTAGTGACTGATAGAACACTATAAAAGGAAAAGGGATTCAGGACTGTTGGAGTTTTAGCTTTGTTCTTGCTGAACAGGTAAAAAACACTTGAAAAAACATAGACCATGTTAAAAAAAAAGACATTATTTTAATGTCTAATGTTAAATACACTATCTCTCTCAGCCACAGAGCTTTGCAGAGCCTACATTCAGCCTATGCGTGTGAAGGGCAAACACTTTACCTTCAACCAAAGCTTGTATTGTTGTCAGCTAAGTGGTAACATTAGGTGACTATTTCTGAATGAAACTGCACAGTTAGATCAGTGATGCATGGGAATTGCTATTTGAACAGGCGAACTGACTGACAGTAGCTAAAAGACCAACTTGAGATTAATTAATGTGAAGGAGAATGATGTAACACATGACACATTATGAAATGTTTTCCTGTAAGTAGCTTGTAATAGGATTTTTCTTTCAGAAAGGACAAAACTATTAATTTGTAGTAAAAAAAAATGACATAAAATTCAAGATGCTCAAGCGTTGTTTCTGTCACAGGCTTCTGTGAGAAACTTACAAACCCTCACTGCTATAAACTGCACAATTCCCTAGCAAAGCAGATGGCCCATTGTGAGTAGAGCAATAGAAAACGTTTATGACAGTTATCAGAGGCTTTAAATTAATGTGAAAGAGTAAACTGTGGATCTTTTACACAATTTGTCAGTAGGCCCAAAAATCTGTTTATCTTATTGAATTATTCAACTTCTGTATTTTAATGGCTATTTTTGTTCAAAGCTTTATATCAACATTTAGTCATATATGGAGATACCTACTAAATATCTTCTGTGTTGTAACAGTATAAACTGATATATTGCACTTACAAACTAATACACAAATTGTTGTTAGTTCTAACTCAAACTCCTTCTGCAGTTTGCTTCATTCAGTGTGGGCAAAATGTAATAGCTTTGTTTTCATTCTTGAACATGTACAGCATGATTGATACTGATACTACTACTACTACTACTACTACTACTACTACTACTACTACTAATAATAATAATAATAATAATAATAATACCTTACATTTATATAGTGCTTAACTAGGCAATCAAAGGCTTTATATTGTTTGGGGGGGTGAATCTCCTCATCACCCACTAGTAGCATCCACCTGGATGATGTGAAGGCAGACATAGTGCGCAAGAACGCCCACCACACACCATCTAAACAGCTTAAGTAACAGCCAATCAAAACAAAACATCAGTTTAATTTTGAGCTGTGTATGAATCCAATAATTATTATGAAACTCTCAGAGCTTCATGTTCATATCAAACATCAGAATGAAGACAATGTGTGAACTCTGTGATCGTGGCATGGATGTTGGTACCAGAAGAGCTGGTTTAAGTATGTCAGTGCTGATCTCTTGGCATTTTCACATACAACTGTCTCTAGAGTTTACACAGAATGGTGTGAAAGGAAAAGGAAAAATAAGACAAAAAAATTGAAGCACTGATGGTAAGACCTGCATAGCTACAAGCAGAAAGAAGAGATAAATCAACTCAGTGACTAAGGTAAGCATTCCTTCCACAGGAATACATCAATCTATACATTAATTGCTGATCTACCAGAGGATGCGTGCAGGACACTCTCTCTCTCTCTCTCTCTCTCTCTCTCTCACAACAATAATATTTAAGATAAACACATATTAGTGACTGATGCATTAGGCATCTCCAAAAACATTAATAAGCATAAAATTAAGCAGCCTGTGTGTATGTGTGACAGAGATTGTGAATGCTAAAGACATTTCTCATCAGCACAAGCTTTCCAGCATTATCATTGCCATATATTATCATGAGACTAGGACTTGCTGAAGTCTTTCATAAGAAATTGATGGCTTTTTCGCTACCACATTCCAGATGGTAAAAGCATGTCTCTAAGCCCTCAATAACATATCATTACAAGTATAAAGGTAAACACGTACATTTATCCAAAAGCATTAGCCTCTTAAGCAAAGATTTTTTGTGGGTAAAAGGGCTCAGAAAGGCTAGTTGCTAAATTCTCTAGACTGGCTCACTGCATCATACCCTCATATTCAGACAGCTATATGCTACAAAAAGATTGAAAGTGATCACTATCAGAAAGCAGATAAGCTTGTAACTGAGGCAATAGCAACTGTTAATGAAAAATGGAGACTGGTGTAAAGACATCAGCAATACGTCACTGAGCAATTTCCTGAAATACAACCATAAAAACGTTAACAAACCTAAGATCTAGCATGGTACTAAAAGACAGGGTCCAAGTTGAGCTTTTTTGTTTTTAATTACAGTGGTTGTAAATCAAAATCTAACACATTTTCAGAAGTTATTAATGTATTTAAATAGAATTCAATAAACAATTTAAATAAAAATAATTTCAGTGGAAAGTTGAGTGGAAAGTTCAGAAATAAAAAAAATCTCTCTCTCCAATAAATAGTTAACTTTTTAAACAGGTATGGTAAAGGTCTGCACTTATATATTGTTTTTTTGTAACCTTAGCAGTTCTACTAAGCACTTTACACTGTTTCTCATACACACATACACACGCTGCTAGCTTGCCATCAGGAGCAACTTGGGGTTCTGTGTCTTGCCCAAGGACACTTCGGCATGAGGAGACCTGTGGGCCGGGGATCAAACCGCCAACCCTACGATTAGCTACAATCTACTCTAGCACCCTGCCTATTAAAAAAAACATTTGAGAACCCCTGCTGTACAGCAGCTCTTTTATAAAAGCTCTTCATGTTTTCAAAACTACCATTTTGTTTGACTTTTTTAAATAAAAAGTTCCAATAAAAATTGTATATATTCATTTTTCATATGTTTTAAATTTGAATAAACTGGAAGCATGCAGCCTATATTAAGACATTATAATGGAGGAAGCTAAGGTGTAGTGATCATGCTGTAAAAAGTGTCCTGTTGGCTTTAAATGATTTCTCAAAGGACAGGTAGGAGAGATCAGCATGATGAATTTCTGACCTATGATCTTGAGCTACAAACGTAGGTTCTGCCAGAAGCACTTTGCTGTCAGGTAGAGCAGCTCTGCTTGGTGTTTGATGGATGAAAATAGAGAAGGAATTGGGTATGAAAAAATTCGAGCCTTTAATATTATATACATACAGTGTCTAAAAATAAGCCAAACAAATAAGCTAATTACCTTTATTTCCGAAGCATAACTATCCAAATGAACCATCCATGAAAATAAATATTGAGTGATAAAATTACCAAAAAATATATAATGTATGATTTAATTACTATTACCGTGAATTGGATTACATTTATGGCATTTGGCAAATTTCCTGTGTGTGTGTGTGTGTGTGTGTGTGTGTGTGTGTATATATATATATATTTATGCAACAGTGATTAAAATTTAATTTAATGAAGCTTAATGTGTTTATTTTTTTTTTAATCAGGTAACTGTACCATAATTTAACTATACTCAAAAAAGTTGATGACCATTACAGTGAACCATGTAATCAAGTCATCATGGACTGGAGCAGGAGGTGGATGAAAGTGAAGATAATTTATAGTATAAAGTACATTTTTATTAGATAAATAAATACAAAAGTGCAAAGACAGGTATGAACTGTCAGAAACTGAGACTCCGTTAGATTAGCTAGTCGGATTAGCATGAGAATACTCACTCTCGAATCACTGATGTAACTCTAAATATATTATTTGAAGCCCTTCTCCTTCTTACTGTTGTGTACAACAGCTGATGCCTCAAAATACGGTGAATGTCATTCACGGTAAACAGCAAGTGTAATATGTCATACTCTCCTGCGTCATCTTCACACACTTCTCGCCAATAGCGATAACGGCTTCCGGCTAGGCACCGGATGTCACTGAGCTGGCTGAGTCAAAACGCGGAAGTGATCATGCATATGAGTCCATTCGGTAGTCACACAATAAGGGGGCTTTCTGTACTCGTATTTCAAGTGTCATTCAATTCTTATCTTAAGTTTATGTTGTTATTTTTTTTTATTCTTTCTTTTCATGTTGCACATGACACAGACTCGACTGTACTCTGAAAAATTTCCGAGTCCAAAATGTCCGAGTCAAGTTCGAGTACAAATTTACCCGAGTTCGTTCATAATCGGACTCAAGACCCCAACTCTAGCTTTAAGTACATAAAAGTCTGTTTGTTACAATAATTTGTGGCATGTTTATAAAAAGAGAAACTATTCAATCATTATGCTTGTTGCTTATCAACTCAATCTTCCCACTTTTTCATTTATGGATAAAATAATAAAAGCATGTTTGCAACAATTTCAGTATAATGCCTCTCAGGGAGCACAGAATACTCGGAGTAAGACTGCATATCAGCTTTTATTTTTACTTGTGTCCATTGGGACATTAAATTAATGTCAACTTTGAAAATGCAAACATAACCACATCTTGTGAGCTCACTCGCTGCTTCTGTTGCTTGTTTCAGTTTTGTACTTGCTCACTGTGACATGATCAGTTGAGAGATTATCAAAATATATGTGGAACAACAGGGCTCATGTTTGCGATGTTAACCATTACCCCTTTAGGGCTTTCCAAACATCTCCGTCACACTGCAAAAAAAAAAAAAAAAAAACCTTATTAAAATATCTGGAATATAGTGAAATGTATCTATTGCTTCTTATAATAAGATTACAATAAACCAAATATAAGATCATTAAACCAATTTTTAACATTCTAGACATTAGTAATTTCAAGCTTGCAGTTTTCTTATTCTATTGGCAGACAATTTAGCTTCTTTCTATAAATAAATGCTTAGACTATTTCAAGTTTGAAATGAGTACAAATAGCTTGTTTTATATTTGGATTATAATTGATCTTATAATAAGAAATACT
>JAFFST010053935.1:23641-34517 GCA_022414735.1 Noturus placidus
TATATATATATATATATATATATATATATATATATATATATATATATATATATAAAATCTGTTCATAGTTAGTATAGTCATTTAATTATGTGGAACATCACCAAAACCAGTTAGTACCTGTTATCACTTGTGATATGGCAGCTGTAAACCGTTTACACCTTCTTCTGTTGTTTTTTTTTTTCCTCCTCAGTCTTGAAGTTGAAAATTTTGGATTCGAGAATTTAACAGCGCTGTGGTATAAGACTTATAAAAACACCTGAACACCGTCATGTGTTCAACTCTGATTTTTTTCACTGACAAATTCAGTGGCAATTTTCAACCAGTCTCACTTGGAGTAATTCCCACCAGAAGGTTTTAATGGATGAATACTACTAGTTTTATAATTAAATAGTAGTTGAATTGGTACATCCTGAAAAGAAATAAAACAAAAGCCTGCTCAGTGATGCATAGGCAAAGCTTCTGCTTTTGCTGTTTGGGTTCACACCGTTGTCCTTTCTCATGAATGCTGTGAACGCTATGTTTAGAATAGTGTATTTGTAATATTAGACATTCTACCTTAAAGAGTGAAAGTGTACACTTTTTCATTATTGCTTCAGCCAGTTAGTTTTCAAAAGCTACAGAATAGACCTACACAAGCCCTGCAACTCGAAACCTTAGGTATAATTAACCCTCACTATGTCACTCTTGTACTGTGTGGCCCGATCATGGCCTTGGTGCCTGCAATGTACAACCTTGCCCTTTGTGTGTGTGTGCGTGTTATGACAGCTTCGGACCCAGCTAAGAACCCATAAGAGCGGCAGCTCCGCGCTACCTTTTTGGAAGGCGAGGAGCTAGATTGGTCCAGCGGGTCCTTGCGTGGGCTTCTGGAAGGTTCCTCAACTTTCTCTCCCTTTCTTTCCGAATCTCTCTCTTCCTCCAAGTCTCTCCTAGCTACTTCCTTTTTGTCCTCACATAACTGGAAAACACAAAATCCACTAAAGTGTTAACTAAAGATGTGTTAAGGGTTTGTTGTGTTTGTCACACAATGGATACTGAAGAAAGAAACTGCACTTACGTGTTAGTTTATTAGATACATTTAGGCTATACAATAGATATAATAAGTCTACACATCCCTCTTAGAATTGCAGGTTTTTGTGAGAAAACATGTGAAATCATGTCAGACCTTTTTTTTCCCCACTTTGCATGCGAAATAGAAACCATCGAAGCTCAAATGAAAAGCAGATAGAACCGGTTAGGCAGGAAAAAATAAATAAAATTAAACTGGTTGCACAAGTGTGCACACCCATTTATAATGGGGTATGTGACTGTGCTCAGAATTAACCAATCCCATTCAAACACATGTTCAAAAGTAATTATCATACACCTGTCATCAATGAAGTGATTCTGATTAACCCCAAATAAAGGTCAGCTGTTTCGGTATGATTTTCTAAATATCTTCTTGGATTCATCTGAGTGCTGAAGACATGGGACACGAAGAGCTTACAAAGCCTGTACGGGATCTCATTGATGCGTTTAAAATTAAAAGGTGAACATGAGACAATAGATCAGATCAGCTTTCATTTCCTGATATTTACATGTAGAACATGGCACCTTTTTGTTTGAACCCATCCATTTTTTAAGTCATCAGAAATATTGGGAAACGTGACTGACCGGTGTTTCTTGTTGCCCAAGTGTGCGCTGTTCGATTGATTGTTTACCACTGTTTACTATTGTCTACTCTTGGTTTGAGCCCTGGGTTTCTCCTGTGATTACTTCATTTGTTGTTAAAAAGGATAAACCGACATGAAGTCCAGAGAGCTGCTTATGGGAGAAAAGCAAGTGACTCTGACACTGAGAAAAGAAGGAAAATCAATCCGAGTACAAGCGTTGGGCATAACCAATACTAACAATTTGGAATGTCCTGAAAAAGAAAGAAACCACTGGTATACTGCTAACAATTAGCCATCCAGCAGGATGGCCAAGGAAAAAAAACAACAGCTGATGACAAACACCAACTGTGAAGAAAAATCCAAAAAACAACAGTGTGTCATCACCAACAACCTCCACAGGGCAGGGGTGAAGGTATCACAATCCATCATTTGACTAAGACTTCAAGAGCAGAAATATAGAGGCCATACAACAAGATGCAAACCACTCATCAGCAGTCAGAATCAGAAAGTCAGACTGGAATTTGCAAAGAAATCGAGAGATGACTTACACGTTTAGGAACAGAGATTAACCTCTATGAAAGTGATGGAAAGTCCAAACTGTGGCGAAAAAAAGGATCTGCTAACGATCCAAAATATACAAGCTCATCTATGAAACATGGTGGAGGAAGTGTCATGGCTTGGGCTTGCATGGCTGCTTCTGGAACAGTCTCACTAGTCTTTATTGAAGACGTAACTCACGATGGAAGCAGCAGAATGAATTCAGAGGTTTACAGAAAAAATCTGTCTGACAATTTACAGAGAAATTCACCCAGTCTAATTGTGAGGAACTTTATCATGCAGGGGGAAGAGATGTAAGGTTTTAGATTGGACAGAGAAGACTGAAGAAAGAAACCGCCAGAAACAGACAACAACTGAAAGCAACAGAAGAAATCTACAACAGTTTGATGTCAATGGGTCACCAGCTTGCTGGAGTTATGGCAATCTGTTCCTATTATTTTGCTCCACTTAAAATTGGATGCTCAGCCAATCAGGAAATGAGAGCGATCGTCTCCTGTTCATCTTATGATCTCGAACCCAAATGTTTTCGTTGTATAACAAAAACAAAAGAATTGGCCTGCTGTCCTAATACTTTCAGAGGGGACCTATACATACACACACAAACATACATATACACATATGTATATACACACACACACAAAGGCCAAAAGTATGTGGACACCCCTCCTAACTATTGAGATCACGTATTTCAGCCACACCCATTGCTGACAAGTGCATAAAAACCAGCACGTAGCCAGTTCCCTACCGAAACCTCAGTAAGTGCAAACGTTTCTATTAAAACAAACCCCAATCTCTTTTGAAAGTGCCTTAGCTTGTAAGACTTCGTCAGCTAATAGCTCACCTTACATAATTTATGCTGTATTATGTTGAACTTGTTTCACTACGCATTGCTTTTTTTTCCATCACGCTTACAAGGTCACTTATTGTGTTAGGTAAAGAGCAGGAAGTTTCGGAATTTAAATAGATAATTTTCTACTACAGCTGCACATGTTTATTGATGGAGTAAGAAACTCTCATTCGTCCTCTCAAACCCTTGTTCCTCTGCAGTTTGGCATGCTGTACTTGCATTCATGTTCTTTTCTTTCTCTCTCATTCATTTGCTCTACCAAAGATACTATTTTATCCTGCATGTGTAATGTTTTTTTTTCCCCCATCCTCTCTTTCGGAAGTATCCCTGAACACTTCCTCTGTCGTAGTATTTTTCTATGGAGTTCATCAAAGCTGTGTGTGAGCGAGAGTAGTGACTTGTGTGAATACAACAGTGTTGTTGATGTGTGTTTGTGTGTGTCTACACTGCAGTAACACATCAGTGAGTGCATGGTTTTTTACATCATGCCATGTTCAGTGCAATGTTATTGTGTGTCCCATCCTCTCGGGTTTAACTCCTGGGCTCTCTATTTGGTGCGTTACAGCCTCTGTGCTAAGCGCAGGCACCACGGCTACGGTGGCGCTGCTGCGTGACGGCATCGAACTGGTGGTGGCCAGCGTGGGAGACAGCCGTGCCATGCTCTGCCGGAAGGGCAAAGCGCTTAAACTCACCGTGGACCACACACCTGAGAGGAAGGATGAGAAAGAGAGGTGAGGGATGGCCACATGTGATAGTTCATTCCAATGTAAAATCGATTTTTATTCTCCATTTAATAGTATATGCAGTTCTGCACTCTTATAAACAAATTCGCCATTTCCCCACTTACAACTTGTGTCTAAGATCTGTAAAACCTGTAAACATTAAACAGTGACACGTAGACCTATAGTCCCAATCAAGTTAACCTAATATCAAACTATTCTATTCTAGCCTTTCACTCTGTATATTAGGGGTGTAACACAATTCCGGTGTAACACAATCTGTTTAGTGTTGCAAATATCCATATTTGCGTCTGTATTCAAATGTGGGTGTGGCCAAAACCAAAAGGGGTTTTGTTTTGCTAATCACTGTTCCCCTGGAAACACTGGGAAAAACCCAGAGGGTGGGAATGCCATGACAGTTAGTGGGACAGTTCTACAACCTCTTCATTTTAATCATGCAAACACCGTTATATTTGTTTGTACCTGCCGGAAATATACTCTAGTAGCCTAGTTGGTTCTATTTCCCAAATTATACACAAACTAATATCCTAATTGAAACCACTGTGACCCTGACCAAGCATATGTACTAAGGATGATTGAAGACTGTAAATGCATGTTAATGAACATGTGTGTGTGGTGGGGGGTGGGGGGTGTAAGAGCACCTCCTATTCATACATGCACTTGTATTTGTTTCAAACACACTATATGACTATATGAATAATTTATTTGGCAGGTGGAGCTAAAACAGTTTATACCAAAGTCTCACCCTTACGTCAGTGAATAGGATCAATTGGATACTTTATGTGCCTATGAATTACTGCTGCAACAATGAGACTATCCTATGTTCATCCCAGGACTCAGAAGTCACCTAATTTCAATTAGGCTACACTGTTAATATCCTATGGACTATTGCATCTTAGCTGCTGAAATAACGTGTATGTTGTTTATTTGTTTTTACTTGACTAAGCAGATGCAATTTAGGAGGGTGCATCTTGTACTTGTAAAAACAATAATATTCTGTTTACATATTTTACTACTAGTCCTGATTTGCATTTTGTAATAGCACAACATCTCCTGATGAAGAAGCTTTTCAGTGCAGACCACAGCTTTTTGATTATTAAAGTAACGTTTTTGAATGATTGCCCATGTGTGGTAGGATCCGTAAGAGTGGAGGTTTCGTGACATGGAACAGTCTGGGCCAACCTCACGTAAACGGGCGACTGGCCATGACGCGGAGCATTGGAGACTTTGACCTGAAAAACGCCGGCGTCATCGCGGAACCAGAGACCAAGCGGATTTCAGTGAGTGAAATTTACTGCAGAAATCGTTTAATGATGAAATGCTCAGCTGAAGTGCATGTTTAACTGACCGACTGTACTGCTCTCTGCAGTTACATCACGTACACGACGCCTTCCTCGCACTCACGACAGACGGCATCAATTTCATCATGAACAGCCAGGAGATCTGTGACGTCATCAACCAGTGCCACGACCCAAAAGAGGCAGCACAGCGTCTCTCTGAACAGGTACAGACCTGAGGACAGCGAGATCTAATGCATTACTTCTCACTTGAGCCAGATTTGGTATTTGGACTGTAGCTGCCTAGAAAAACCTTCACAGATGTCACCTGATTGGTTACTAAACAGAGTAAGATTGGTTTCATTTTAGGGTCACATTTACCGTATTTATTGTAAATTAAAAATGTAATCATATGTTCATTCATTCATCCTTAGTAAGTTATTTGTCGTGTTCATGAAACCTGGGGTTTAATTGATGTTCATATTTTTGGAAACACTTAAGTTCATTACAAAATATTACTGGTTAAGAAAATAACGGAGTAGGCGGGATTGGTCAGAATTTTTTACTGAATGGGGTGTTTTGGTCAGTATTCCTTCTAGAGCTAGTGGGTTTGGTCAGTATTCCTTCTCGGGTGGGTGTAATTGGTCGGAGTTCCTTCTGCAGCGTGCGGAAGCGGGCGGAATTCCTTCGGGAGCGGGATGAATTCCTTCAGGAGCGGCAGAGATTGGTCAGAATCGTCATAGTAGACTAGCTGCTGAGTCAACATCCTTACAGCAATGAGTAATGAGTGTATTAATCAACTAGCCCAGTGGTTCCTAAAGTTTTCCAGGGCAAGGCCCCACAAATGGCGTTAACATTTGACCGAGGCCCCACTTTTGCAAGATGTCTTTAAAACACATAAAAATAAAGACTGAATATAACCCCCTTTTTATTAATAATTACATCTTACATATTTACATTACATTAGGAATTGTGTGTGTGTGTGTGTGGTTTGAGTGTGAGAATTTATTTTTCACACTAAATTGTTAAGGCCCCCCTGGCGGCCGTCACTTTGAAAACCACTGGACTAGCCTATGCAACCCCTAACGCCACTATAAGTTAATACTAGTCTTTCCATTAATTGTTTGCAAATAAATTTAAAGTAATGTTTTCTTTCTTATCCTATTCATACCTTATCAGGTATTTCTTCTAAAGCCAGATTTTCTATGGCTTCTGAATTTTTCGGACATTTAAGACGCTAAAAAGCTTTTGCAATGTTTGTGTTATGTTTTAGTCACACAGCTTTCTCAGACTAAGTGTTACTGGAAACACCAGATACCTAATGTTGTATCAACAGCATGGCTCTCTTACTCTCTCCTTCTCCCTCGCTCTCTCTCAGGTCTTGCAGTACGGTGCAGAGGACAACAGCACGGTCATCGTGGTGCCGTTCGGCGCGTGGGGCAAACACAAGAGCTCAGACGTGAGCTTCTCCTTCAGCCGCAGCTTTGTGTCCAGCGGCCGCTGGGCATGAGTGACCTGAAGGACAGACCGAAAGGGAGAGAGGGAGGAGAATGAGGAGATGGGGGTGTTTGAACAAATCGGTGGTCCAGGTGGGAGGAGGATCCAAGAGTTCAACAATTCGAGGGTGGTATGGAAACAGAAAGAAAAGACTGACATTTAGACGAGAACCCGGTTCATAACTTCGTAGTTCTGATGAGAGACAGTGAAGCAATTTGTGTGAACAATACCGTATTAGGAATATTCCAGTGTACATCAGATCTGCTTTCCTGAAGAAAATCAGCGCTTTCGTGTCCAGTATGTGCGCCCTAATCAGTGTTCTAAACCTGAACGTGACCAGTAATGGCACGTGGCCCGTCGGTTGCCGTATCAACGGTTATCTAGTTTTACCTCGGAATATTGTAAAGTGTATATTTTATAACTGTGAATAGAAGGTAGTTTTTTTGACTTGCAAGCATGTTTGATGGGTCAAGTACACTTGCACTTTGTCACGCTGATTCTCGGTATCTCTCGCTTCCATGTCTTAAAGTGCTTCTCTGTCATTTTGAAGCTTCGATCGTCCGAACATATTGGACTTCCTAGTGGCCATGACTTCATTATCTTTTTCCCATGCTTTACTAAGACGTGACCTTGAGTTATTATTTTTTTTTATATATATATAAATTAGTTATGTCAGTAGCACTCCTTTGTACAAACCTGTTACAGCATAACTTCAATAATAAGATTTTGTTTTTTAAAGAGCCCAGCTATAACACTGTACTAGGATACTAGTAAACAAAACAAAAACGTAGATGCTCCTGTATCTGCATCACAGCCGTTAAATTCACGTTAGACCCCTCCATGACATTTTATTCACATTGAACATTTCTTGCTGAGCGAATAGGTACAAGCAGCGTGATGTTGCATTTATCCAGGGGCAGCTGATCATCTTAAAGGTGCAGGCAACTGCTTTTTTAATTTATTTATTTATATATATATATTTTAAAGTATTTCATATTCTCACATTTCCGCAGCTGTCACTTTGTTATCTGCTAGTCGCAGCTCAAAGTGCTTGATGTACGCAAACACGACGGTGAAATGAAAAAGAAAAAATCCCCAACTTCCACCAAGATTCAGATGTTTTAGCCAAGATTGTGAGTGCGCATGTGATTTTGGGGGCAGGTTTTGCAGGCAACTTGGGTAGCTCCTGCTACCTTCCAACAAAATCACGCAACTGTTCCGTCTCACAGTAAAGTTAATCTGGACCACTGCTAGCACAACGTTCTACTCATCTAGTGCCTTTTTGTTTCAGTGCTCCCCATGCAAGCACAGTGATTTGATAGTTAAAACACTAATATAGACTTGTTGAAAATACAAACTTATGGCTTGAGCTCATACACAAACACTTTTGTAAGAGAACGCTCCTCCTAAGGGTATTTGGTACAGGTTTGTTTTTTACTGTATGTTTTGTATATAATAATATTTATATATTTTGATCAAGAAATATATATATACACACTGTTGTATAGATGTGAAGCTGTGTCTGACTTTATTAAATTGTAATAGACTGTAACAGTGACTCAATTCTGGATTGTTACCCTTATATCTGTAAACTGAGGTTTTGGTACAAAAAAAGCTTCACCCTGGAATCTGCATACACAAAGCTTTACAAACAAATATTTATTTTTGTTGTCCATTTTTTGTTGTTTTCTTATATACAGGTCATTTATGATGTCTAGAAATAGACTACGAATACGAGTGGATTTAATGTTTAATCCAAAACTGACTAACTAGCTTCTGCCTGAACACCGTCTGAGCTGGACAGACTACCCAACTGATTAGTTACTTTTCAGTTTGCTTATTACGTCACTAAACCGATAAATACATGTTTTAGATTGCTCATGAGGTGCACCAGAAAAGCGCTCAATCTCTTGTTAGGAGATCGTGAGTTGGAATCCAGAAGCTGATGCGGCCTCTCTGTGGCCAGGTGTCCAAGAGAGCACAGTTGGATGATGTCAATCAGAAGGTCTGACACCATCTTGCCCAGTCAGTCATGGGCATCTCTGCGCTCATGTATGCAGAAGGGGGTGGGTAGCGCTTTCCTCCTCCGAATGTGTTGCGCTGCCCTGTGACGCAACAGTTCAGAAGGAAGCTTGAAGATCTTTGAGGAAGTATGTGTTAGTGTTTCACCTTCCCTGGGTTGTAGCTGTTGTATGATAGGGAAGAGCTGGCTAGTGACTGGGCATTGGACAAGACCAAATTAGGTAGAATGGGGGGGGGGTCACTGCTTATGATGTAGGATCAGTATCAGAAAGTTCATAAGTGTTTCCTTTCTACAAATACATAACAGCCGGCATGGATGGTCTAACAGTGTTTTGGCAGCTGGTAACTTTTCAGACCAAACTTGTTTGTTATACATCTTCGTGCGTTTCCCCCATTTTACTGTTCCTGCTTCCTCTCGGAGCCCCTGGTACTAAACATACATCCGCTCTATACATTTAATGCACAGTCAAACTGGTAGAGAGTGTTTAATGCGATGCTCGCTGTACTATTGATTTTGGAAAGCTCCATTCAGATCAATCTCAAACCCTTTTGAATTTAACTGATTGTTTTACATCAGGGGGAAATGTGTGGGAATCAACTCATTGTCCCTACAAGTGATGTATCACTCTATCGTTATCATCACTCCGTGCTCTGTTGAAATAAATTGTGAACATTTGAAGAAAAGTGTAAGACAGTCACTGTGCCGTTTACTGTTCTGCTGTTGTATGGATGTGTTTCTTACTTTCAATTATTATACTGCAAAAACTGTTTGTGCAGCTTTATTTACTTGTGAATAAAGTTTCAGCATAAACAGGAATGTAACATTTTATTTTTGACTAAGTATTTTTAAAATATTTTTCACATTTTAGTTTAATTCCGTTTTATTTGTACATGACCGTGGGTCGTTCCAGTTTGGGTCCAGCAGGGTGCGCTGTTGCAGGCTCCAAATCCTGCAGAAATTCATTTCTCTCTGTAGTGAGCAGTACAGTGTTTGTTTAAACTGAGGAATTAACCAGAGTCTTTGTTTGTAAGAAACATTAATCATCGGTGTCTAATAAAGTGAAATATTCAGTGAAATTTTGCTTCACGTAGTGTTAATGAGCTCAAAACTCGGCGTCAGAGGTTATTTAATTGGTTTCATAGCTTCCTGTGTGGGAGGCGTGAAAATGAAGATGGTGTGGTTCCTTCCTCGTGAAATTTATTTACACTCCTTTAACCGGTTGTATGTTTACATAAAGCAAGAATGGACCACGCCAAGAACTCACACGCACAGGTCTTCAGACATTCCAACCTGTACTTAAACTGTCAGCTGTGATGATGACGATGCCAGGATAGTGAAGAAGAGACTGATTATAGGTTCCAGGTGTGTAAATTGTTTTCTTCTGTAACTTGATATTTCTAGATGTCCCTAGATGGAGATTCATTTTTGAGATTTATGAAAGGGAGGGGGGGGGGGACAAAACTGATATACATACTCAGGTTTGCTTTTATTACTGATCATTTGTAAAATTACAGTTGTTACATAAACATAATTTGTGAAATCTGTATAATTAGTAATTACTGTATATCTATATGAGTCAAAGACTAAAATATCTATTTTTGGTACAGAGATTAATTTTGTACTTTTATTCTGACACCTTTTGGAAAAATAATGTTAGACTGGTAATGCAGATCATTATTCTGATATTATTTTGCTTTGGAGAACTGATTGTCCCTGCGATGGACTGGCACCCTGTCCAGGGTGTACCCTGCCTTGTGCCCGATGCTCCCTGGGATAGGCTCCAGGTTCCCCCCGTGACCCTGAAAAAGGAGTAAGCGGTTGACGATGGATGAATGGATGGAGAACTAATTGTTTCTACCGTTAATATAGATGTTATCATTTAAATTTCTATATTTAATATAGATATTTTTCCCCTTAATAGCATCTTAATCTTAGGCCAATGGTGGGTCAGCGATTAAGGCCCCCGACCTTTTCAAGCCCCAGAGCCTTAATCATTGAGGCACCACTTCTGACCATTGCTGGGCCCTTGAGCAAGGCCCTTAACCCTATCTGCTCCAGAGGTCATGGGCGGCTCCAGAGGTCATAGGGCGGCTGTGGCTCAGTCGGTAGAGCGGGTTGTCCACTAATCGTAGGGTTGGTGGTTCGAGTCCCGGCTTGGATGACTCCACAAGCCGAAGTGTCCTTGGGCAAGACACTGAAGCGTAAGTTGCCCCCGATGGCAGCTCTGCTACCATTGGTGTGTGAATGGGTGAATGAGACACAGTGTAAAGCGCTTTGGATAAAAG
>JAFFST010053937.1:27935-43736 GCA_022414735.1 Noturus placidus
CCTTAAAAAGGCCGTTCATGCTCGAAAACCCTCTAATGTAACTGAATTAGGACAATTCTGCAAAAATGAGTGGGCCAAAATTCCTCCAGAACGCTGTAAAAGCCTCATTGCACGTTATCGCAAACGCTTGGTTGCAGTTGTTGCAGCTAAGGGTGGCCCAACCAGTTATTAGGTTTAGGGGGGCAATCACTTTTTCACACAGGGCCATGATGGTTTGGATTTTTTTCACCTTTAATAATAAACACCTTCATTTACAAATTGCATTTTGTGTTTACTTGTGTTGTCCTTGACTATTGTTTAAATTGGTTTGATGTTCCGAAACACTTAAGTGTGACAAACATGCAAAGGAACAGGAAATGAGGAAGGGGGCAAACACTTTTTCACACCACTGTATTCATAAAATATAATTTTATATGATTTAAGACTTCGTAAAGATGTGTAATGTCAGGGTTAGTGGATCATACACTTAATGTAATGCCAGTAGGAGAGTCCATTTCTCCTCTGACACATCATGTGTTGTAGCATCATTTCTGAGTACCGGTGATTAAATTATGTTGAGCATTTTCGTGAATTAAAAACTAAAAAAAGATACTTGAAGTCTTCTGATAATAGTTACAAAAGCTTATATGATATTTAGACAAATTATCCACTATATGATTAAATCATTAAAATATCCATAAATACTGATATATTATACAGTGGGATCCAATGGACTGAGACAATCCTGGCTTTAAATCATTTAAACCTGAAATTATACAGTTTTAGAATTTTGGGAAAAAATTAAAACATAGAAAATAATGTTCATTATTCATGACTCATGTTCACTATTCATATCTCATGTTCACTATTCATAACTCATGTTCACTCTTCATATCTCATGTTCACTCTTCATATCTCATGTTCACTATTCATGACTCATGTTCACTCTTCATATCTCATGTTCACGCTTCATATCTCATGTTCACTCTTCATATCTCATGTTCACTATTCATGACTCATGTTCACTCTTCATATCTCATGTTCACGCTTCATATCTCATGTTCACTCTTCATATCTCATGTTCACTATTCATGACTCATGTTCACTCTTCATATCTCATGTTCATTCTTCATATCTCATGTTCACTATTCATATCTCGTTCACTATTCATAACTCATGTTCACTCTTCATATCTCATGTTCATTATTCATATATCTTGTTCACTATTCATAACTCATGTTCACTCTTCATATCTCATATTCACTATTCATGACTAATGTTTCCTATTCATGACTCATGTTCACTATTCATGACTCGTGTTCACTATTCATAACTCATGTTCACTCTTCATATCTCATATTCACTCTTCATATCTCATGTTCACTATTCATGACTCATGTTCACTCTTCATATCTCATGTTCATTCTTCATATCTCATGTTCACTATTCATATCTCGTTCACTATTCATAACTCATGTTCACTCTTCATATCTCATGTTCATTATTCATATATCTTGTTCACTATTCATAACTCATGTTCACTCTTCATATCTCATATTCACTATTCATGACTAATGTTTCCTATTCATGACTCATGTTCACTATTCATGACTCGTGTTCACTACTCATAACTCATGTTCACTCTTCATATCTCATATTCACTCTTCATATCTCATGTTCACTATTCATGCCTCATGTTCACTATTCATATCTCATGTTCACTATTCATGACTCTGTTCACTATTCATAACTAATGTTCACTCTTCCTATCTCATGTTCACTCTTCATATCTCAGGTTCACTATTCATGACTAATGTTTCCTATTCATGACTCATGTTCAATCTTCCTATCTCATGTTCACTCTTCATATCTCATGTTCACTATTCATGACTAATGTTCACTATTCATGACTCATGTTCACTATACATGACTCATGTTCACTATTCATGACTCATGATCACTATTCATAACTCATGTTCACTACTCATGACTCATTCACTATTCATATCTCATGTTTCATGACTCATGTTCACTATTCATGACTCATGTTCACTATTCATATCTCATGTTCACTATTCATAACTCATGTTCACTATACATGACTCATGATCACTATTCATGACTCATGTTCACTATACATGACTCATGTTCACTATTCATGACTCATGTTCACTATACATGACTCGTTCACTATTCATGACTCATGATCACTATTCATGACTTCTGTTCACTATTAATAACTCATGCTCACTATTCATAACTCATGTTCACTATTCATATCTCATGTTCACTATTCATGACTCATGTTCACTATACATGACTCATGATCATTATTCATATCTCATGTTCACTATTCATGACTCATGTTCACTATTCATGACTCATGATCACTATTCATGACTCATGTTCACTATTCATGACTCATGTTCACTATTCATATCTCGTTCACTATTCATGACTTATGTTCACTATTCATAACTCATGCTCACTATTCATATCTCATGTTCACTAACCATGACTCATGTTCTCTATTCATGACTCATGTTTACTATTCATGTCTCATGTTCACTATACATGACTCATGTTCATTATTCATATCTCATGTTCACTATTCATGACTCATGATCACTATACATGACTCATGTTCATTATACATGATTCATGTTCACTATTCATGACTCATGATCACTATTCATATCTCATGTTCACTATTCATGACTCTTTTCACTATTCATATATCATGTTCACTATTAATGACTCGTTCACTATTCATAATTCATGTTCACTATTCAGGACTCATGATCACTATTCATGACTCATGTTCACTATACATGACTGATGTTCATTATTCATATCTCATGTTCACTATTAATGACTCATGTTCACTATTCATATCCCATGTTCACTATTCATGACTCATGTTCACTTTTCATGACTCATGTTCACTATACATGACTCATGTTCATTATTCATATCTCATGTTGACTATTCATGACTCATGTTCACTATTCATGACTCATGATCACTATTTATATCTCATGTTCACTATTCATGACTCTTTTCACTATTCATATCTCAGGTTCACTATTAATGACTCATGTTCACTATTCATAACTCACGTTCACTATACATGACTCATGTTCACTATTCAGAACTCACGTTCAAGATACATGACATGTTCACTATGCATGACTCATGTTCACTATTCATAACTCATGTTCACTATACATGACTCATGTTCACTATTTATGACTCATGTTCACTGTTCATGACTCATGTTCACTATACATGACTCATGTTCATTATTCAAATCTCATGTTCACTATTCATAACTCACGTTCACTATACATGACTCGTGTTCACTATTCATGACTTATGATCACTATTCATAACTCATGTTCACTATACATGACATGTTCACTATACATGACATGTTCATTATTCATATCTCATGTTCACTATACATGACATGTTCATTATTCCTATCTCATGTTCACTATTCATGACTCTTTTCACTATTCATGACTCATGTTCACTATACATGACTCATGATCACTATTCCTATCTCATGTTCACTATTCATGACTCTTTTCACTATTCATATCTCATGTTCACTATTCATGACTCTTTTCACTATTCATATCTCATGTTCACTATTCATGACTCACGTTCACTATACATGACTCATGATCACTATTCCTATCTTATGTTCACTATTCATGACTCATGTTCACTATACATGACTCATGTTCACTATTCATGACTCATGATCACTATTCATGACTTCTGTTCACTATTCATAACTCATGCTCACTATTCATAACTCATGTTCACTATTCATATCTCATGTTCACTATTCATGACTCATGTTCACTATTCATAACTCATGTTCACTATACATGACTCATGATCACTATTCATGACTCATGTTCACTATACATGACTCATGTTCATTATTCATATCTCATGTTCACTATTCATGACTCATGCTCACTATTCATATCTCATGTTCACTAACCATGACTCATGTTCTCTATTCATGACTCATGCTCACTATTCATATCTCATGTTTACTAATCATGACTCATTTTCACTATACATGACATGTTCACTATTCATGACTCATGTTAACTATTCATGTCTCATGTTCACTATACATGACTCATGTTCATTATTCATATCTCATGTTCACTATTCATGACTCATGTTCACTATACATGACTCATGTTCACTATTCATGACTCATGATCACTATAACTTGACTCATGTTCATTATACATGATTCATGTTCACTATTCATGACTCATGATCACTATTCATCTCATGTTCACTATTCATGACACTTTTCACTATTCATATCTCATGTTCACTATTAATGACTCATGTTCACTATTCATAATTCATGTTCACTATTCAGAACTCATGATCACTATTCATGACTCATGTTCACTATACATGACTGATGTTCATTATTCATATCTCATGTTCATTATTAATGACTCATGTTCACTATTCATAACTCATGTTCACTATTCATGACTCATGTTCACTATACATGACTCATTCATTATTCATATCTCATGTTCACTATTCATGACTCATGTTCACTTTTCATGACTCATGTTCACTATACATGACTCATGTTCATTATTCATATCTCATGTTCACTATTCATGACTCATGTTCACTATTCATGACTCATGATCACTATTTCTATCTCATGTTCACTATTCATGACTCTTTTCACTATTCATATCTCATGTTCACTATTCATGACTCATGTTCACTATACATGACTCATGATCACTATTCCTATCTCATGTTCACTATTCATGACTCTTTTCACTATTCATATCTCATGTTCACTATTCATGACTCTTTTCACTATTCATATCTCATGTTCACTATTCATGACTCACGTTCACTATACATGACATGTTCACTATTCATGACTCATGTTCACTATTCATGACTCTGTTCACTATTCATGACTCTGTTCACTATACATGACTCATGTTCATTATTAATATCTCATGTTCACTATTCATGACTTATGTTCACTATACATGACTCATGTTCACTATTCATGACTCATGATCACTATTTATATCTCATGTTCACTATTCATGACTCTTTTCACTATTCGTATATCATGTTCACTATTCATGGCTCATGTTCACTATTCATAACTCATGTTCACTATTCATGACTCTTAAATCATGTATATGAATGACACTCTGATGGATTTGATCTAACACTGATCATCAGGTTATACACAAACTTGTGGAATCCATCACGGCTCAAATACACACTGTCACTACAGAAAAGGCCCAAATACAAATAAATTCTTAAATATATGTAAACATTTCTCTAAGATTCTACTTTTCACTTGTTATTGATAATAATATAATTTTGTAATGACAAATTCTGATTTAAATTATAAAAATATGCCAAATAGAATCAGATCCAGTGGTTGTTCCAGACATCTGGACCACACTGTGTATATACATTCTTCATAATTAAAATAGGATCAACAATGGAAGACAACATTTTAGTTACAAATAGGTCTAAATTCATTTCTGACATACCACTAAGGACAGAAACAATGTCATGGCTACAATAACGTGGCCCTAAGGAATAATGATTAAACCTCTGTCTCTCTCTAAGTTATACGATATCCATTACTACAGACAAAAGGGCATACAACTGTATTCCACTGAAAAAACTATAATATTTACCATTGCATAGTAGTTACTGTTGACCATGAGCGGTCCACGTCCTCGCAGATAAACATACTCCTCCCACCAGTCACTGACCTGACATAATAAAGCAATAGCAGAGTTTAAACATGAATTCAATGTCATCTCAAAGAATGTCAGTGTAAAATAGTGACAACTTACATAATTGGAGGCCCAAAAGGCCTTGAGCTTCAGGTACCACTGGAGTTTGGGGCCCAAGTTCTTCTCAAAGTCCTTCGCCAGTCCTTCCATACGTTTGTACTTCTCATCGTCCATTAGAGGACGCACTGATTCAAGGTACTAGACCAACAAGAGACATGTCTAAAGGTCGATTTTTTTTTTCTACAAACCTATTTAATCATAGTAACATTGCTAGATGTAAAATGTGCTCAAGTCTTCTAGGACTAGAAGTATAAATCTACTATATACTATATATATATATATATATATATATATATATATATATATATATATAATATACTTCTTCTAGGGATTATGAATAAAATCTATGTAAAAAATCACTTGAGTGTTTCACTCATCGATATCCAATAATACAGTCTAATGTTTATTTTAAAAAACAAAGGAATAAAAGGTTGTAATCTTGAAATCCAAATTCAGCAACATTTTCATAAAATTCACCCCAAAAAAAAGTTTGCAAAAATAACCAATTTATGTTGAAAGTCATGAGAAAATTTATATTTCGATTTTGTAAAGGCTTCATTCTTGTCTTCTGTTAAACAGCTCGAGACTCACTCTTTGCACTGTGTCCGTCACAGGGGGCACGGGCAGGCGTGGCAATGAGCTCTGGAAACTGTACAGCATTGGCTTAGGTCCAGAGAACAACTTCACCAGTACCTGCAGCGATAAGAGGCATCAAACAAGTGGAATGAAAACAGAACAACTTGCCATAAAACCTACTAACAAGCTCTGAAGGACAAATACAGTACATAGCTTTTCCAGATACATACTACAAGTAAAAGTGTTACAACAACAAGGGCACAGCAATAGACAAACATTTTCAGTGGGCGCAAAAATGTTTTTGAAAAAACTCTTATCGAGACATTCATTTCTGCTTACACTGGCAAAGTGAACTCACCAGCCAAATTTTGGTACTTATGGACGTGGACCCATGGCGATTGTACATCCAGCCATGCCAGGACAGCAGAGATTTCAGGATGTTCCTCATGATAAAGATGACAGTAACCCAAACCCCTGTACCAATCAACATTCCACCAACGATATGCTGGGTGTCCTCCGATATGTACTTACTGCAGAGAAACAGAACTGTTTACAACGATGGCCTCTCTACAATTTCAGACATGCAGATGGTGATCGACCTTTTCAGACTGCTACCAGTGAGAAAGCTTTGACACCTTTTAAGTTCACATAATAGCACAATTCACTTGTGTAATAGAGTTCTACAATCACCTCTTTCTTTTTTTTTCAAAACCATTTGTATTCCATATCAAAACCATTTGTATTCAATGCTAAAAGAAAAGTAAAGTAAACATGAGCACATTCAGTAGCATTAGTCTCTAATAAGTAACCATTAAATTAAGCTAGAAAATAAGAAAAATGTCATTTTTGGCATGTGCCAACTTCTCCAAGGTCTGAATGCATGATTGCACCCACATTTCTTAAACCTGATCATAAGCAGCCATATCTTTCCAGAATGCAAAAGACTGTTACACCAGCTGGTTGCATATTTAATTTATACTGACAAAGATAAAAACAACCTTTTTTTAGCCTAAGTCAAAGTAAATAAACTTTATTGAAAACCAACAAAGTGGGATCGTCTACAGAGGGTCCCGTACATACACATGCATGTCTTTATATATATGTTCTGGAAACAGTAATATTATCCCTAGGTGGGGCATTCACACTTTCTTTCCAGGAACAAACCAATCTCTATAGCATTAATTAATTATTTATATCTATACGTTATCTTGAATTTGTGAAGCATGCACAGTTTGTTGTTTTTCTAGAAAAGGTTTTATGAGGACAAGGTTTCTTCCTTTCTACAAGAAGATGGCTTCACTCAGGCCTGTTTGTCGTGTCCTTAAACCACACTCCCTTCCAGCTCCATCGGCACCTGGCTTCAAAGTTTTCTCCCACAAAAGTGAATGTCTAATGTCAATTTATTGCTGTGCAGAAAAGTGCCAGCTGGTACAGAAGAACTTTTGTTGTACTGTAAGTCATGGCGTTCAACCAACTCAAATCCACTCAGAATATAACTTGATCAAATCCTGTTCTATGGATTTAGATTATGCTTTTAACTATTGATTATACATATAGATTATGCCTTTATACCAATATTGATCATTCGATTATCCTTAAGTAATAATTCCAAATGTTGGTTACATATTGAGTACACTTCATTAACATATCCAAAGGTTAGTTAGACATATTGATTATATCTCAGATATTTTCTGTATTTTTTTATAATACTAAGAACAGGCATCTATCTGGAAACATTCCCAATGTTAAATTCTTCACCATTTTTACATTAACCAAGCAAAACTACATAGCTAATTCATCACAAAGGAGCATCTACTCCAGTATATTTTGCAAGCTTTTAACAGATGGGAGTTATTAGGGATTATAAGCAATCATCCTCAAACATCTGTATGTCAACCAATCAACTGAATGTGTTTTCCTATCCTCTTTTAAGAGCTCTTTCATTTTTTTCCCCCTACGTATTCAGCAGTACACTGTCCTTCCAAACCTGGAAATATTTTACTTAGTAACACAAGCTGCTGAGCAACTATTAGTAACTGGATCTACAGAGCTAAGATGGTCTCAGTTACAGCTGAGTTACAGCAATAGATGTAAAGTTAAAACCTGTTCATGACCAGTCATAAAATATCAGTTTCTTCTGATACTGGTTACACACAGTATGTCAATTGAATTCATGTCAGTTACTAACCTGACTGGTAAATTAATGGCCAGTTTAGTGAAGAGTCCAAAAGTTGGGTCTATCTTTGCATACTTTGTACAGGTCAAATAACCCCCAACCACAACTAGGAGCCCAGAAGGACTTCCAGGATAAACTCCAGTCATAACACCATTCTGTGGAAAGATATTATCATGAACTTACAGCCATAAGAGTGTCACAATTATTCACCACAAAACAAATACTTTTATATAAATAAACACACAACAACAAAATCAACAACACAAAAACAAAATAAACTGATACTAATGTATGAGTTGATCTATTGTTATTATACCAACCCGACTATAAGATCATGGGCATTCCTAATAGGTCATAAAAAGCAATAAACATAGCAATACTAACATTCCCTTTATCAGAGGAGATTCTATGAAAATACCTTGAACCTAATGAACCTCTTTTTCCAGGAGTGTAACGCAGAAAGATAGATCTGCCGTAAGGCCTCATGACACAGGTGCAAATCAATGCCATCTGGAGTGACGGTAAACTGAAAGGCCACCGCCTGGTGAGCTTCTGCCATGCTGCCTCTGAAAACTCCCTGTCTGAGGAAGAGAAAGCATCTATAAATCGTTTCGTCATATTGATGAGAACTTTTGTCTACTCATTCTGTGATCTGCACATCATACCCTGTAAAATGAAATAATTAGTATCAACATCACAACATGCCTTTTAGTGATAGTTCAATTTAAAATGATATTCAACTATATGTTGAAATGTTCATTAAAACATCCAATAACTCATCCAATATGAGAGTTTGACATGCCACCAGTTAGCCATAAGCCGTCTAATTTAAACAAACAGCAACGAGAAACTGAAGTAGTGATTGATTTGCTCTTTAACAGAGTTTGAAATGCAGAAATAAGCTTAAATCATCACACAACCATATAGCTAAAACAGCTTAACAACTGGCTAACAATACAAATGCATCACCAGGAATAAAAATTGTCTATCATTTACTACCTTCCCATCAAAGTGCGGAACAAATACAGTAAATACCTAACCTGTTCAGCAATAAAAGCCTAACTATCTCTCTCTCTCTCTCTCTCTCTCTCTTCTGAGTAGCTGTATCTTCTGCTTGTCATCCTTCTCCTGGGGTGGGATGACGTCTGATGTGTTTTAGCTGGCATATGATGTATGCATACAGATTTCCTGCCAATTCCCAACCAAGAACCCTGACACAGCATTGACTGTGAAATACTATTGCAGGCCTGTCAGGTGGACTCACAGCAGCTCAGGATCATGATCATCATCATCATCATAGTATTCAGAATCTTTTCTAGCACTGACTCCATAATCATTTTCTAAGCTTGCTATCATGTTTCAAAATTCACATTAAGTCAAAGCAGACACTCTAGGGCCTGACACAATGTTAAAAGCTACAGTGAACATTAGGTCTTATTCAAAATAGATCATATACAGATTAAAATATAAGATAATTATAGAGAGATCTCTATGTGCAATAATATTTTGTGGTAAATTATGGCCTATATATCTTATAATGTTTATGTAGCTGTTATCTGCTTTTTAGTTAGTTATTTTAGGATTAAAGATGAGGTAAGGAAAGGACATTTGCTGCAGGAAAATAATCAATGATGGGGTGGTGGAATGTGGCCTGATGCAAAGCAGAGTTACTGTTACCACCCCAGAGTAGATTATTGTCCATTAACAACACATCCCAAAGTGTCTTTATACTCCAAACAGTTTTCCCGCTATTAAATTTTTAGTAAAGAACTTGTGAGGGGAAATTACTCATTTTTACTTTGAAATAGATTTGTTCTTGTTCTACTTAATTCTCATCAGAGGATAATTCCTAAGAAGGCCATGTCATGTCACTGAGATCAGTACAGAATGTTTATCTGCTTACAGAGACACAAACATGTTCTTCTGTTCAAGGTTCTTCTGTCCAAGATCCTAAAACAAAGCCTGTTTGAACTGCATCAAATTGCTTCTTATTGGTGCAGAGAATTATGTCATGCTCAGAGTTTCATATATACAGGTGCAGGTCATAAAATTAGAATATCATCAAAAAGTTTATTTATTTCAGTAATTCCATTCAAAAAGTGAAACTAGTATAATGTATACATTCATTACACACAGACTGATATATTTCATGTGTTCATTCCTTTTAATTTTGATGATTATAACTGACAACTAATGAAAAACCCAAAATCAGTATCTCAGTAAATTAGAATACTGTGAAAAGGTTCAATATTGAAGACACTTTGTGCCACACTCTAATCAGCTAATTAACTCAAAACACCTGCAAAGGCTTTAAATGGTCTCTCAGTCTACTTCTGTAGGCTACACAATCATAGGGAAGACTGCTGACTTGACAGCTGTCCAAAAGACAACCATTGACACTTGCACAAGGAGGCAAGACACAAAAGGTCATGCTAAAGAGGCTGGCTGTTCACAGAGCTCTGTGTCCAAGCACATTAATAGAGAGGCAAAGGGAAGAAAAAGATGTGGTAGAAAAAAGTGTACAAGCAATAGGAATAACTGCACCCTGGAGAGGATTGTGAAACAAAACCCATTCAAAAATGTGGGGGAGATTCACAAAGACTGGACTGCAGCTGGAGTCAGTGCTTCAAGAACCACCACGCACAGAAATATGCAAGATATGGGTTTCAGCTGTTGTATTCCTTGTGTCAAGCCACTCTTGAACAAGACACAGCGTCAGAAGCGTCAAAAGACAAAAAGGACTGGACTACTGTTTAGTGGTCCAAAGTTATGTTCTCTGATAAAAGTAAATTTTGCATTTCCTTTGGAAATCAAGGTCCCAGAGTCTGGAGGAAGAGTGGAGAGGCACAGAATCCACGTTGCTTGAAGTCCAGTGTAAAGTTTGCACAGTCAGTGATGGTTTGGAGTGCCATGTCATCTGCTGGTGTTGGTCCACTGTGTTTTCTGAGGTCTAAGGTCAACACAGCCGTCCACCAGGAAGTTTTAGAGCACTTCATGCTTCCTGCTGCTGACCAACTTTATGGAGATGCAGATTTCATTTTCCAACAGGACTTGGCACTTGCACACAGTGCCAAAGCTACCAGTACCTGGTTTAAGGACCATGGTATCCCTGTTCTTAATTAGCCAGCAAACTCACCTGACCTTAACCCTATAGAAAATCTATGGGGTATTGTGAAGAGGAAGATGTGATACGCCAGACCCAACAAGGCAGAAGAGCTGAAGGCCACTATCAGAGCAACCTGGACTCTCATAACACCTGAGCAGTGCCACAGATTGATCAACTAAAGGCAAAAGGAGCCCCAACTAAGTATTGAGTGCTGTACATGTTCTTACTTTTCAGTTGGCCAACATTTCTAAAATCCTTTTTTTGTATTGGTCTTAAGTAATATTCTAATTTTCTGAGATACTGATTTTGAGTTTTTCATTAGTTGTCAGTTATAATAATAAAATGAAACAGAAAGAACACTTGAAATATATCAGTCTGTGTGTAATGAATGTATACATTATACTAGTTTCACTTTTTGAATGGAGTTACTGAAATAAGTCAACTTTTTGATGATATTCTAATTTTATGACCTGCACCTGTATAGTAGTGGTTTAGTACACGGGCTTCAGAGCGCTCTCATTATTCTATCCTGTATTAACCATATTTCTGTAATAAACCTTTTTACCTTCAGAGGACGAGTCTGTGAGTGTTGTCTAATTTCCACAACAATTTGGCGTTTCCTGGCTGCGCAAGTCTTTTCAGCTTTTATGGACAACAAGCGAACCGGAGGACGCTCGTAGAAAAGTTTCACACTTAAGTCTTTGTTGATGCAAAGTCAGTTTGCCATTTGTTGTGCAGACAAACCTTACCACTGACTGGTAGGAATCATCAAGAATTTAGAATTAGAATTATATGAAGTCATTGTGAATTGCTGTCTCTTTGGAAGGGAGTCAATGATATAAGAAATGCGTGTATTAAATTGAGAGAAGAATTACATGGAGCGATTTCTTATAAGAAGTTCCAGGAACTTCATTGGTGTTTCTTAGATCACAGCTTCAAAACTAAAATATTTACCGACGGGTATATATAGAGAGAGATAATGAAGGTAAAAATATTTGCTAACAGAAAGAATCCAGTTCAAGCAAGTAGTAGAGTGTCTTAGTAGAGAGTACGTACAGTGCATCCGGAAAGTATTCACAGCGCTTCACTTTTGGATTAAATTCATTATTTTCCAGAAAAGTCTACAAACAATACCCCATAATGACAGCATGAAAGAAGTTTGTTTGAAATCTTTGCAAATTTATTCAAAATAAAAACCAAAAAAGCACATGTAGATAAGTATTCACAGCCTTTGCCATGGCACTCAAAATTGAGCTCAGGTGCATCCTGTTTCCACTAATCATCCTTGAGATGTTTCTACAACTTTACTGGAGTCCACCTGTGGTAAATTCAGTTGATTGGACATGATTTGGAAAGGCACACACCTCTCTATATAAGGTCCCACAGTTAACAATGCATGTCAGAGGACAAACCAAGCCTTGAAGTCCAAGGAATTGTCTGTAGACCTCCGAGACAGGATTGTATCAAGGCACAGATCTGGGAAGGATACAGAAACATTTCTACAGCATTGAAGGTCCCAATGAGCACAGTGGCCTCCATCATCCGTAAATGTAAGAAGTTTGGAACCACCAGGACTCTTCCTAGAGCTGGCCGCACAGCCAAACTGAGCACTTGTGGGAGAAGGGCCTTAGTCAGGGAGGTGACCAAAAATCTGATGGTCACCTCTCTGACAGATCTCCAGCATGTCTCTGTGCAGAAAGGAGAACCTTCTAGAAAAACAACCATCTCTGAAGCACTCCACCAATCAGGCCTGTATGGTTGCGTGGCCAGACGGAAGCCACTCAGTAAAAGTCACATGACAGCCTGCCTGGAGTTTGCCAAAAGGCACCTGAAGGACTCTCAGACCATGAGAAACAAAATTCTCTGGTCTGGTGAAACAAAGATTGAACTCTTTGGCTTGAATGGCAAGCGTCATGTCTGGAGGAAACCAGGTACCACTCATCACCTGGACAATACCATCCCTTATAGTGAAGCATGGTGGAGGAAGCATCATGCTGTGGGGATGTTTTTCAGCAGCAGGAACTGGGAGACTAGTCAGGATCAAGGGAAAGATGAATGCAGCAATGTACAGAGACATCCTTGATGAAAACCCGCTCCAGACCACTCTGGACCTCAGCCTGGGGCGAAGGTTCATCTTCCAACAGGACAACAACCCTAAGAACACAGCTAAGATAACAAAGGAGTGGCTACAGGACAACTCTGTGAATGTCCTTGAGTAGCCCAGTCAGAGTCTAGACTTGAACTTTATTGAACAGCTCTGAAGAGATCTGAAAATGTCTGTGCACCGACGCTCCCCATCCGACCTGATGGAGCTTGAGAGGTCCTGCAAAGAAAAATGGGAGAAACTGCCCAAAATTCAGTGTGCCATCTTGTAGCATCATTCTCAAAAAGACTTGAGGCTGTAATTGGTGCCAAAGTTGCTTCAACAAAGTATTGAGCAAAGGCTGTGAATACTTATGTACATGTGCTTTTTTTGTTTTTTATTTTTAATACATTTTCAAAGATTTCAAGCAAGAGCCCGACCTGGACTCCGCCCCCCACCACAATGCCCACAGCCAGTAAGGAGGGAGGAAGCTGCTGTTTCAGAGGCACCTCCTCATGATAAAGCGGCCCAGCCTACACCACTCCATCCGAACCTGTCAGAACTGAGCCACTAACCCCCACCGAACTATAATCCAGCCATCCTATCTTCACTGGTGGCGCTACACATGAGATCCCAAGTGAAGGGACCAATAACATTGCTGCATGAGGGCTTCTGACCAAAAAAATCGGACAGAGAAGGGACAGTGCACACTGTGGTAAATGCCCCAATGCTAGAAGTGGCCAGAGAAGGAGGCCCTATTCTAGTTCACAGACCCTGGACATTGGAAGACATCAGGAGCAGCATGACACATCTGCCGGCGCTCCGCGAAGTAGGAGGACAAAGGTTTGGGGATGAACTTCAGGTATTCTGCAGAGAATTCACACCCACCACTCATGAACTACGATGACTGCTCATGGCAAAACTTGGCATAGACTGGGTCAAGGTTTCACGTGAATTCCCAGAGAACTATGTCTGCCTGATCAACCAACAGTGGGATGATGGAGTCAAAGCAAGGTACAGAGCACAAATCATGGCATTCCAGTAGAGGCTGACGAACACCTTTCCTGGACAACTGGACATGACAAAAATAGTGATGTGTAAACAACAAGACTCAGAGACCGTATCACAGTACCTGTCTCGGCTCACTGAGATCCATGACGCAAACTCAGGCTTGGATAAACCGGAGGCTCTGTCAGATGGGCAGGCGGCCATCACAGCATGGGATGCACATCTCAGAAACAGTTTTATGAACGACATTAAACCAGAAATTGCCGCTATAGTCAAAAAACAATGTATCGCCTGGGACACCAAAAACCTCACACGAGAGGTATGCAATCCATGCAGAGAAGCTCCAACAGTACGTGAGGCAATGGAAAGAAAGATGGAGAGCAGAGGAAGACCAACAGCACGCAGACGAGGAAGACCCATCCATCAGGGCTATGGTCCAGGATTAAACTTTTCAACTGCAAAAAAGTTGGACATTTTGCAAGAGACTGTCCAAAGCAGATGTGAAATGACAGGCAGAGCTAAGGGAAGGGTGAGGCACCTGGAAACAGAACAGGTGACATAAGACACCCAAAGTATCAGCTCACAAAGAACAGGAATATATGCACACACCCACATCCAACATTAGTCAGACTGACAATTCACAAATGTCTGAACTGGTCATGACCCTTAACCCTTTAAAGTACAGTGGGGGGAAAAGTATTTGATCCCCTGCTGATTTTGTACGTTTGCCCACTGACAAAGAAATGATCAGTCTATAATTTTAATGGTAGGTTTATTTGAACAGTGAGAGACAGAATAACAAAAAAATCCAGAAAAACGCATGTCAAAAATGTTATAACTTGATTTGCATTTTAATGAGGGAAATAAGTATTTCATGCAAAACATGACTTAGTACTTGGTAATGACTTAGTAATTACTTGTTATTTTCAATGCCCTGGCAGAGTTTCCTGTGTGTACGTGTAGAAAGCTGTGG
>JAFFST010053937.1:81220-91592 GCA_022414735.1 Noturus placidus
GTGTCCCACCTGTTGTTGATTCTTCACAAAAAATTACAGTTTTATATCTTTATGTTTGAGGCCTGAAGTGGCAAAAGGTCGAACAGTTCAAGGGGGCCGAATACTTTCGCAAGGCACTGTAAAAGTGCCCTATGTGTGAAAAAGTCACATGAAAATAAATTAATTATATGAAACAATCATATGTGGAAAAATTCAACACACACACACACACACACACACACACACACACACACACACACACACACACACACACACTACATGTGAAAAGTTAACATTAAAGGACATTAAAGGTCAATTGTTATTATTTTGTCTTAATAGAAACATGTAAATAACTTATGTTGCTTCTGAAGGGCAGTGCTAAATGAAAAAAACAAGATCTTTAAACAAAATAATAACAATTTACACCAATCATCCTGTTCAAAACTTTACACCCCCGGCTCTTAATGCATCGGGTTGCCTTCTTGAGCTTCCGTGAGTGTTTGCACTTTTTGTAATAGTTGTGTACGAGTCCCCCAGTCGTCCTCAGTGTGAAACGATGGATCTAAACATTATACAATAACTGTTGGAAAGTGGTCAAATATGCACACAATGCTGGAAAAGAAAATAATGATAAGGACTTGGAGGATTTTTCTGAAGAACAGTGGAAAGTTTAATTTCTCAAGACAAACCAGGGACTCAGAAACAACTATCACAAAACATAAAAACATCATTGATCATCCAGGTAACATCACACAGTATCAAGCGTATGTTCATTGTGTAAATTTGGTTCATTTGTGTAAATTCATGTTATTACTGTGTCTTGTGAACTATATGTAAACGCATATGTTATGTGACGTGAAATAGTTTATTCATGGCAGGACTAAATAAAAAAACTAAATGCAATTTTAATGATTCCTCTTATTGTTTTAATTATTAACATTTAGCAGATTATCCAATGTGTATGTAAATTTGTGACCTCAGCTGTAGATAGATAGATAGATAGATAGATAGAGAGAGAGATAGAGATAGAGAGATATAGATAGAGAGCGATAGATAGATAGAAAGAGAGATAGATAGATAGATAGATAGATAGATAAGATAGATAGATAGATAGATAGATAGATAGATAGATAGATCATTTATGTTTATTCATTTAGCAGAGGCTTTTATCCAAAGCGACTTACAAATGAGAAAATAAAAGCACAAAGGTAATGTCCCACATTTGCTATTAAGGATTAAGACACTATAGTGTGGCCCTAAGAGAAACGGATTGCAATGTTGTAATGAGGTATTTTAGGGAAGAACTAAAGACTGAAGGTCATTTGAGCCACATTTCCGCCCACGTTCCGCCAATGAATTACTCAAATACCGAGAGTGCACGTGACGTGAAGGAGGCCGGGCATACCGACTGCTATAAACCCTCCCAGTCATTCATTCTCAGTCACAGCCACACCAAGAAGGAGAAGGAGAAAAAGAAGCTCAAGCTCCGAGACACGATAAAGACAGGAGCCTTTTTTTTTTTAAACGTCCATCTGAACGGATTTCAGGATACAAAGCCCGCTTTTCACCATTCCATCACAAAAGATGAAAATGACTCCGGCTGAGAGCTCCAAGGTGCTGAAGGAGGGCGAGCTGGAGAAGAGGAGCGACAACCTGCTCCAGCTGTGGAAGAGAAAGACGTGCGTCCTCACCACGGACAGCCTGAACCTTTACACCGACACGCAGAAGAAAAGCAAAAGCAAAGAGCTCAAGCTGCAGTACATTAAGAAGGTCGACTGCGTGGAGCGCACCGGCAAGTTCGTCTACTTTACCATCGTCACCACGGACGATAAGGAGATCGACTTCCGGTGCTCAGGCGAGGATCACTGCTGGAACGCAGTGATCACCATGGCGCTCATTGATTTCCAGAACAGAAGAGCCATCCAGGACTTTAAAACGAGACAGGACGCTGAAAGCTCCACTTCGGGACAGCAGGAGTCTTTACGCATGGCCCGGGCTCCGTGACTCCCATTCAACACACACACACACACACACACACACACACCGGTGAGTCTAGCTTTATACATGGAGACACCCTAAGAGACCCTGGTCTTATATAACACAGCTGTACACCATTATATCTCATTCAAAATACTACACTATATATATATATATATATATATATATATATATATATATATATATATATATATATAAAACAGCAGTTTCTCTGCGTCTTTGGGTACGGATAGTTACCATTGTGTGATTTTTCTAGGCTATAATCTGCCAACCTTATTTAATAAATAATCATTTTTCAAAACAATAATAGGCATTATCAATGTCCAATCAACCCACTCATTGTGGTCAGGAATTCATTTTCTCTTTTTCTTTCCTTTTAAGGTGATGTAGAGAGATAGATGGAGAAGAAAGCTTGGACCAAAGCGGAGAGATTTGCACCACGTCTGAGAAGAAGAGACGGCAGAAGAAAGGTGTAATATCTAAGCTGGAGCTCTTCAGAAACTCTGAAATAATTTCAACAGGCCAGACAAACTCTGAAGACTGAATGAATGCTCACACTTTCAAAGTTATGCTCTTCAATACGAGGGATCCTAATGCTCCCTGGATTTCAGTTGTAAATTTGCCTATTTATTTGCTACAAGGAATGTAGTACGCATAAAAGTCATTTGTATGTCTTTAAGTTATTTACATGTCTTGTTTTTAATGTTAATTTAATAAATTTTCATGAAAATACAGCAGTTCTTTCAGCAGTGTGTCATTCTGTCAAACACTCATATCTGGGTTTTTATTCAATAGGTCAGATTTTTCTTTCAGAGAAATACACAAACAACAATTACAATACAATGGTTTTAAAAGCTTAACATTTTTACATTTATGATGTAAAGAAACTCAGCTTGGAACCATGGAAAGTCCCTTACTCATTCTTGAACAATGTGGCGTCACACTATACGAGATAAGGAACTCAATAGACCTGTTTTATTACATTGCTGCATTTCCCTGTGATGACAGAATGCTGAAATCATTAAGATTGTGACGCTGGGTGTGAGTGGAACTATGTGGCTTAATAGTCTTTACATTATCAGAGTTTATGGGGGTTTAACAAGCTTGCCACCAATAAACATGACTAATTCTCTAGACAATCATATGTGACTCACCCAAGGTTCAATACAAGCCGCTTCAGTAGCTGATAAAAATAGCAGTAACTGAAATACAGAAAGCTAGATTTTATATTGCCTACTGTCAATGAGCCTAATCAGACACACCTACTTCTCCAACCATTCTCATTCAAGTCAAAGTGAGAGCAGGTACAATCTAAGACCTGTATAGTAATGTGTTTGTAGATGGGTTGTATAGTAAAAGAAATGTAACATTAGTATATTTGTGAATTTAATAGTGTATATGGTAAATGGTGGCAGAAAACCTATGGCATGAGTTTATGCTCTATATGTCATAAAGTGAGTACATTCTGGGTGGCTCATCTAATAAAATGTTGCCTTTTGTCTCTAGTGTAACCTCCATAGCTTTTTGTTATATTTTAAAATATGAAAGAAATTCACTGACTTAAATTAGCACATATGGGGAGGTGATCATGTGTGAGCCGGCTGCAGAACGCTTGTAACTCAGCTCTCTGTGTGTGGTGTTACATTGCTGCCAGGCTTTTGATGCTGGATCAGGCTACTCTGCAGATCAAAAGCTATCCTGATCTAAGAAGTAATACTGTGCTCTGATCGTTTCCCGAAATATGTCTCACTAGTTTGCCCTTCACGTCCAGTTCGTCCTCTAGCCACTTGACCATGAGGTTAGGAGGTTTAGCTTCAAAGTGTGTAACAGCCATGACACTATAGTTTTTATAGCATCATCACGTGGTTCTGCTTTGATAATCTTGTGTTTGGCAAATGCTAACTAAAAAAATGATAAATAGGGAAAATATAATACACATTCTCAAAATTTTAATTTATAGTCATTTTCATTGACAAAAGTCATTTTGTATTTGTATTTGTAGTGCAGTTTAAAGTCAATATTGGAGCAGACACTGAGACATGAACAAGAATTACTATCACTGTATGACACTCATGTTTACTTTCTGGGCTTGCAGCGAAGGTATTTGGAGAAGTGGCTTGAGAATAAATGACTCCAAGGTCACTCATCTGTGAGAAACAGGAAAGCATCGGTGTTTGTGTGTGTGTTAAAGGTTGGGCTGTGAGCGGAAATGCCTCCCTAAGCCCATATCTAATAGATAAGCCTATCCCACAAGGCTACACTCAGATCCTGGGAGTCATAACTTTATATACCCTTCTGACTCACCACTTTATGTGGATGGGAGATTATTAAAACATCTACTTTTATGAGTGACTTTGCTTTCTAACATTCAAAAACAAATTCGATTGTCGATTGTCTAAAGACAGCACATAATCCGTGTTTGAAAATATTTTTCACGCTGATCTGAAATCATTTAACACCAATTTGGTTCAGAAAAAAAAAGTTCTCTCACATTGTCCTTAACTGAGGCTTACCTGAGCTAAAAGAAAGGCAGACTTCACAATTATAATATTAGGTAACACATCTAATATTAAATGTGTGTTTTTCTTGTGTGTTTATGTTTTTGTGATGTATTCTTTTGTATAGTAAACAGGGATGGTCCTGGTTCTGGTTTCTCCACAACTTTATGAGTCATCAAGGGGCTTTTAGGCTCCAGCAAGCCAGACGAACACACTTCCAGACATCAGCAGTGATGTAAAAACAAGCCTGGATCTACTGTTTCCCAAACAAGCCACCATCACTACCACTAGACTTCTATCATTCCTGTATGGAGCTTGGCCACAAGCAGTAATTCAGACGTCTGACTTCATCGGTTCAATAAGCAAAACGTGTTACAGCTATTCAAACTAGTAAACATCCTGTGTGAGTATTTCATTAGTTGGCTCGTATACTTCTTTTGCTGCTAAGGCAGACCACAGCTGCTCTGTCTAGTGGAGAGGAAAAGTCGGCTGGGAGTCCAACTAATGTTCATTCATATTTCACTTTCAGACAAAGGGGAATTTTGATGTTTGTAATGTTTGAGAAGATTGGGATTTTTGTGTAAACTGATGCTAGATTATCAGAAAATATAGTGTACATACTAAGGAAACACAGTACCTACTGTAAATCAAAGGAGAAGATCAGGTGATCAAATACCAGTCACACCTAAACACATTCTCTTCTTATTAAAGCATGAAGATGAAATTACAAAAATTTGACTAATGCATGTTTCTTTTGTGGAACAACAAAGGGTAAATTGCGTAAAGGCTTTACTCAGTATCATGTGACCATATATATGATTGCCATTGTGTGATTTATTAATGTATAATTTCTCCCATTTACTGCCAAATGAAGAATTTTGGAATACTTTACTCAGACATGGCTCCCACGCTCGGATGCACACACAGTGAATGGCCAAATTTAATAGAATATCAAGGAACACAATGTTGTAAAGAGGAGACATCTCATGTTGGTCAGTGCCTCCATTTTAGCTGAAATTACCCATTGGAATCCAGTGAATGTGGCATCTCAGACACTGTTCACTAAGCACGAGGAGCAGTAAGACTCGTGCTGCACCCGATAAAGAAGTTAATGTGGTCTGAAGAATCAAGCCATCTGCAGCTGTCTGTAGAAGTCTTGGAGAGAAGGAGGGAGAGGGAAGAGAGAGGAAGCAAAGAGAACAGCAGAGCTTATGAATAGTAAGACATATGTTTAGCAGTCTGTGGGTCAATGTTAGCTGACAGAGTTGTTCACTGTCTGCTTTGTCTATCCCTGTTCCTGTCTGCTCCTCATACAGAGACAGATGGAGAGGTATGGACAGACAAGTGATGAGCGTGATGTCATTTGAAAAAGATCTCTACAGTTGATCACTTCGAGGCATTTTGAAACTAGACACCTGAGAAGTGGAATAAAATGTAAAAAATAAAATAAAAAATACAACCACGGCTGAAATGAAGGATTGACAGATGCATTTATCGGCCATGGAAATGCATGGCTTCATCAGAGAACAGAGCACCAGAGGAAGAAAGAAAATGAAAATAGCTGAGGATGCTTTACACAAATATTTACTTGTGTCTGTGAGGCCAGTATGTCATAGTGCTACACCAAATATTGAGGTATAAATATGGTGTGTACAAAGAAAAACTAATATGTCCACAGAGTCACAAAATCTGAAATAAATGTCTGCAATAACCACCAGCTAGACTCATTTCCAGAGTTTATTATAAGGAAGAGGAGGGTTATTGGGCCTCTAAACTCAATTTACTCTCATTTATAGGCTCATAAAAAAATAATCTTCAGATATAACTTTCAAATTTTAAAGCACTTAACATTTAACCACTTTCTTTAAGAGGGTAAAAGTCCCCAAAATCTCCCTGTACTATGCACCCTAAAAATACAACTAAATATACTAAAATTAGATATTTTATACTAAAATATCTCAATATTCAAGCTTGACAAATGACCCATTAATTTTCTGTGGCACAGTATGCTTTGGAACAATAAAGCCTTTAAAAACGATTACAAATGTATTTGAACTAAGTTTCCCGCTATTAAAAAGCTTCTCATATTGAGTGTGTGCAGCTGAACAGTCACATGCTGATAGGGTCACATGCTGATATCTTTCACAGGCTGGCTGTGTCTGCGAGAAAAGCCTTCAAGTGGAAAGTCCCCAATAGGAGTTACTGCTGACCTCCTGTCCCTTAAGCACAAATCATTCTAACAGCATCCATCTCACAGGCAATTAATTCAGCAAACATGCATCAGTGTTCTGCCACGTGGGGAGGGTGATGGAAAGAAAGAAATTGCTAAATTAGTTCATCATTGAATACAGGCTGATCATTAAATAAAATCTGGTCCAGATTGTGACACATGGTACAGTGCTTATAGGATTGCCACTAATTCCTCAGGGGAGGAAATGAGCTCGACAAACGCAATACATGCTCAGAAATCAACGTTCCAGTCTGGACTTTTCCTTGTTGCTGTGGTGGTACCATTCATTGTGCATCTTTCCTTGATTCAATTTGTATCTATTACCAGGAATGGTGCATGTGATGTACAGTAAATCAGTGGCACTTAAGGTCCCGTTAAGTATAAAGAAAAATATGTACTCTAGATCTAAAAGAGACACCTCTGATAATGCATTTAATTCAGAAAGTGTAGCATTATAGGAAATTCTGCCTATTTATTTGACAAAAAAAAAAGAGAAAATTTACCAAAGTTAAGTTTAGGTTCAGGGTGGGATATGTGTTCATTCCGTTTCCTACAACTTACTAAATCCAACTTCATTACTTTTTTAAAGAACAAGCTCATGTCATTTATGTTCTCACACACATACACACTCAAGCATGAAGGAAAGACCCCTCATTTCTTATCCATCCCATTCCTAGCAACACTTTGGCAGTGAAGCTCCTGCACATGTGCACTGCTGCAGTATATCTTTCCCAGGAAGCTTAGATTTACAAGGTCCCTGTTCAACAGCCACTGACCTTAATGATTTTGGAAGCGTGGGTGTAAAGATCCAGTCACCGAGGATGTAGCCCATTGTATTGTAGACACAATGGCCAATCCTTTGTTTTTTTTTTTACTCCGCTACAGTCAAATGATTAAGAGGCAGGGTGTGGAAGTCAGAACTATAACATGGCTACAGTGGATATCCTAGTTCATAAAAGTTCAGACATGTCCTATGAAAGGCCATCTGTGTGGGGGCTGTATGTATACGACTGTAATTGGGTCAGCAGCAGTATTCAGCACCGCAGATAAGATCACAGGTTATTGTGGACACTGGTTCTCCCCTGGTGGCTAGCTTTTTCATAAAAGTGTAACATAATACAAGTGTTTGCATGGGAACCATATGCACCAGCTCTCACAAAAAGCATAGAAAATGAGTTCCCTCCTGCGTTTTTTCTTTCTTCTCTTTTTTTTTGAAAGCCCATTTATGCCTTAACTGGGGCTAATGGAGACAAATGCAACCCTTAACATGATTATGGATCACTCACACAGAGAAATCTTTCACAGAGGATGACTCTGCCCTGTTTTGGTTCTCTTAGGCTCTAAATCTTTGTTTGCTAGGCCAGAGGTTTTTATGCATGTCTCATGAGTATATGTGTGTAAGAATGGGTGTGACACACTATCCTGGAGTTACTGGAGCCATCTTCAAAGGTTGGCCGCTACAGTCTGAGCCCATGTGGAATCCAGAGGGACTGTTAGAGAGATTGACAGACAGAAATGGAGCACAACAGCATGCTCCAAACACACTCTTCAAAGCAGGACTGATAGGAACTGAGTGGGTGAAGGTGGGAAAGATTCTACACAGTTCTTCTAAATCTGAACCAATCATTTTTAATGAATACAGAGCTGTATTCAAATATATTGCCTACTCTACACTATTTAGTAGGGATGTAACCAAATACAAAAACGTTAACTGTATTGAACACATAGTGTGTTCTATACAAATACAGATACTAATAAAATGTGCTATATTATTTATTTTTATAGGAAAGCTTCACATTGAGACTACGTATGTGCTTCGGAACTGGGATAGCACAGGATGATACAAAAAGTCACATAACTGCAATGTGTTTACTTACACGGTGCATGAAATGCATGACTGTGAAGCACGCTGGCAGGTATTCCAGGTTTCGGCAAAAGGTTCAATGCCAACTACAATTCAAAACCCACACACAAAGACCTAGCCCAGAAAGTTCAGGCATTAGACAAGGCAGATGGAGTTTTACATGGGAAACAAGTTAACAATGTTTCATGTAGCCCATGCAGACCACCCACTATGCACAGGAAATAAAAAAACCCCAAAACAAATAATCTCCAAAAATTATATATATATATATAAATTTTATAATATAAATAATGTTTGTACACTCATTGCACACATTTTTCTACATTTTATGATGAAATGCCATTTTGACTCACCACAGCACCGTAAGTACATCTCCAGTACAGCTTTGTCGTAGATTCAGGTATGTATAGAATGTAACGAATCCAAAAAATATAGTAAATGTGATCAAATATCATTAAACATGTGTTTTATTGTAAGCTATAAACAACCGATTTCTCTGATTTGGGAAATACATCATTGCAATGAAACCTAGTTAGCTTGCTTATAATCAGCCATAGTAGACAGAAGATAGAAAGCCTGCCTGAAAAATGTGGTTGTGGAGTTGAATAAAATTATGTTCTACAAATTGCTATTCATTGTTATAATTTTTGACGAAAGTGACTTCTTCCTCCAGCAGCTCTTTTTTTTTCAGTGTTTTGCAATTTGTTTAGGGCATAGTGATAGGGTCTACATTTAAAATAAATAAATAAATAAATAAATAAATAAATAAACAAATAAAAGCTCACTTGCAGTTTAAATACAGAGAGATACATATATTTTCAGCACTATTAATACCATTTTTATCTGATTTAGTATATAGTATTAACTACAATAATGTATGTGTACATGTTTATATATGCAGATGTGCAGAAATATATTTATAAGTATGCATGACTGTGAACGGCAGGAAATGCATTCGGGCACTTCACATATAAGCCGAATAATACAGGCACAGTGTGGCTTGCTTTAGTCCATTTCCAGCTAAACAGAGACACAATGAATTCTGTGTAACCACAGTCAAGTCATTACGCAGCTTAAACTTGTATAAAAGCAGAAAGAATCCCAGTTATTGTTGTAATTATGGGTGGGTACCTTTGTGCACAGTGATTCAGATTTTGATTTACTGTCAAATATAAAAATAAAACAATATTTTATTCATCTTGATGCTCCTGGACTTGACTTGATTTCTATAGAAGACATTATGCATCATTTTCATGAATCATAAAGTATGAGATATATCATTACAAAATTTTATTACAGGCAACATATAGTATTAAAAAAATGTATTTTTTGTCCTATGTATTTAAGATAATTTCCCTATTCCAAGTTACAGTTAACTTGCAGTACTCGCAGCCTTCAAGAGAATGGGCAAAAATGAGCAAAAGTGGATGAGATCTAAAATTTTTTCACTCAAACTACAGAAATTAATGACCTTTCAACAAAAATCATTTTCATAGAAACATTCATTCATCTTAAATAAGTTCTTAAGTAAATTCTATTTCATAATGCTAGAGCTGACTCTATAGTGTTACCTTCATCATACAATACATATAAGGCAATGACATTTGATATACAGTGGTGTGAAAAAGTGTTTGCCCCCTTCCTCATTTCCTGTTCCTTTGCATGTTTGTCACACTTAAGTGTTTCGGAACATCAAACCAATTTAAACAATAGTCAAGGACAACACAAGTAAACTCAAAATGCAATTTGTAAATGAAGGTGTTTATTATTAAAGGTGAAAAAAAATCCAAACCATCATGGCCC
>JAFFST010053937.1:92886-123380 GCA_022414735.1 Noturus placidus
TATATATATATATATATATATATATATATATATATATATATATATATATATATATATATATAGTGTTGAATTTTCTGTTTCTGAAGAGACCTAGAGATTAGTCAGATTGTTCTGATTACAGTTAAAATGCAAAACAGTGGTGGCCTGAGTACAGAGAACCACTCTATGGTGAACATCCTTTTCCTAGAATGCTTTCTCAGTGCACACACTTAACATTCCCTCCATGTGCCAAGATCTGGTGTCTAAACCGCTGTCAAGGATACAGCGTTCAGGATCAGGATTCTTCCTCATTGCCCCTATTTTTTGTTCCACTCAGATATCTACTGTAATTCCACATGCAGTGGATATCCCCCTCCTCTCTCATTCTGCTTATACAAACAGTCATACATGTGCACACAGACACACATGTGTATTTATATACATCCATGTCCACAGAAGACCTTTCAGCTGTGCTGCCATTCCAAAGGAAGATCTCATTTATCAGGCCCACGACAGCTGGTCATGACAGCAACTGCTGGCAGACATAATATGGGTGGAGAGCAGAGAAAAAGACAGGAAGAGAAATCTAGCTTAAAGGAAATTGTGTTTCATGAAGTGAAAATGTCAGACGGATTTTTTCTGAAGGCAGGGTAAAGTCTAGCAAATTGACGAAGATTAATAATGCGGTCAAATCTGTTTTTTATTTTGTGAATCCAAGCATATATTGACCCAAACATCACATTTAGCTTGGTTTTTATTTATTTATTTATTTTATCTTTTGAGTACACCGAATATATGAAGAGACATTTTATTAGCACAACATCAAATTCAACAAGTTTACTCAAGTTACTGTTACAACCTCAAACTTGATTATTTTCCTATAACAACATGTTCCAATGATTACAATATTTTGTAATATTACAATATTGCATTAATAAAAGAATATCATACTTTTAAAAACCATTTATAGTTACAGTTAATGTTGTAGATTCCTGTTATTCTGTTTTTAAAAGCAATAACCAGTTGCTCCTTCACCAGCCTCTTGTTTTTGTCCTCGTGAAAATAATAAGTATAAAATGCAGCTTCTCATGTTAGAGAGAGTCCTCAGTAAATATTTTAAACATAGTGGAAAATTTGTTAAGACAGTAGACTCCTACCACTAATGTTAAATAAATGTATCGACGATATCAACAATGACATGTTTTTCTTTGTTGAAGAATTTATTTTTACTCATTTATTATTAAGATTAGAGTATAACAATTATCAACAAATTCTGAACCACTGTGATATAACACTGACTATTTTCACATGGACAGCTATAATCTAATTATTGACCTTATTCTGAATAAGACAATATTCTGATTAAGGTGTTTACATGAGTTGATTTTAGAATATTCCTTTCCTGTTCCCGTTTTACGTGTTATAGAATATAGATTGATTAAGGTCACATGTCATTACATCACCGCGCCATGCCGTCAAACGTTCCTTCCAGAATTTCATGTATTGTCAAACTGTTGGTCTTCATTATGGTACCGTATACAGGTTTGGGTGTTTCATTTTTTATTTTACGAAAGTTGCAAGTGGGCGGCTGTGGCTCAGTTGGTAGAGCGGGTTGTTCACTAATCCGCTAATCGTAGGGTTGGTGGTTCGAATCCCGAGCCGGGTGATCCCATGCCGAAGTGTCCTTGGGCAAGGCACTGAACCCTAAGTTGCCCCCAACGGCAAGCTAGCACCTTGCATGGACGCTCTGCTACCATTGGTGCATGAGTGTGCACTTGTAAGTCGCTTTGTATAAAAGCGTCTGCTAAATGAATAAATGTAAATGTAAATGTAAGTGCAGTTAATTATTTGTCATGCTATATGTGCAAATAGACAACTACTTGAAGCAATGGGCTGCGTCCGAAACCATGCATTTACCTATTGTAAAGTAGCCCAAATACATGTTTCTTGCCTACTATATAGCAGGTGAATGTGTCCTATCGCAAAATGTGGTGAAAACTCCCACATGACATTAATAGTGTGTGATGAAGGTGTGTACATGTCTATAATGCACTTCGACAATGCGACTAAAACAGGAATACTCCACACATCTTAATTCGATTTGTGTTTACTTTAAGTATGACTTTAGTCGGATTAAGGTAATCAGAAATCGCTGTTTACATGCTAGTTTCTTAATCAGAGTTCAATTGAATTAAATTTTATTTGTATAGCACTTTTTACAATAGACATTGTCTCAAAGCAGCTTTACTGAAATATCAACACGGTATATTAAAGGTGTGAATTTATCTATGGAAAAAGGAAAAACTCCCTAAGCAATGAAAAACTCCCTAAGATGTAAATGGCACACTTATATAGCGCTTTTATCCAAAGCGCTTTACACTGTGTCTCATGCACCCATTCACACACACACCAATGGTAGCAGAGCTGCCATGCAAGGTGCCATCGGGGGCAACTTAGGGTTCATAGTCTGGCCCAAGGACACTCCCGCTCTACCAACTGAGCCACAGCCACCCCATGATGTTAAGAGGAAGAAACCTTGAGAGGAACCAGACTCATCTGGGTAACAACAGATAGTGTGAAAAAGTTCATTATGGATTTATGTGAAGTCTGTTTGGCCTTAGCAGCAGCCGTAGTCCCAGCAATCTGGAACTGGAGTAGATGAGAGCTCCATCCTGAGGTAGGACATCCAAAACGGATCAGGCAGGTCTGGAGAGCAGAGGATCAGGCAGGATCTCTAGTATCTCCATAAAACTGTGTGTAGCTCAACAGAAGGAGAGAGGGAGAGAAAAAATTATTAGGACTGTGCTTAGTGTAACAGAAAGTCTAGTCAGGGCTTTTAGTGCTTTATAGGTTAATAATAGTATTTTATAATTAATGCGTGATTTCACTGGGAGCCAATGCAGTGTTGATAAGATCAGGGTGATGTGGTCGTATCTTCTGGTTCCAGTTAGGTCTCTAGCAGCTATTCTGAACTAACTGGAGTTTGTTTATGTTCCTACTGGAGCATCCAGATAGTAAGGTATTACAGTAATCTAATCTAGAGGTGATGAATGCATGGACTAATATTTCTGCATCATGTAGTGACAATATATTTCTTATCTTAGCAATATTTCTGAGATGAAAGAAGGCTATCCTAGTAATATTATCTAAATGAGCATCAAATGATAGGCTGGAGTCAATGATCACTCCAAGGTATTTTACTGCTGCACATGATGAAACAGAAAGACCATCCAGAGTAACCATGTGATCAGAAAGCTACGTGTGGTCCTAATACAAGTACTTCTGTCTTATCAGAATTAAGTAAAAGGAAGATAGTTAGCATCCAACATCCTTTACACAATCCTCAACTTTAATAATTTAATAATAATTTATCAATTTGTATAGCGCTTTTTACAATGGTACATTGTCTCAAAGCAGCTTTTACAGAAATATCATTTTACATTTAACATTTACAAGCGACTTACAAATGAGACACATTCACACACCAATGGTAGCAGAGCTGCCATGCAAGGTGCTAGCTTGCCATCGGGGGCAACTTAGGGTTCAGTGTCTTGCCCAAGGACACTTCGGCATGGGATCACCCGGGCCGGGATTCGAACCGCCAACCCCACGGTTAGTGGATTAGTGGACAACCCGCTCTACCGACTGAGCCACAGCCGCCCAAACTTTACTAAGCTGCTGTTTGTCCTCTGGCTTCGCTGAAACATACAACTGTGTATCATCATCATAACAGTGGAAGCTAATTCCATGTTTACGAATAATTTGACCTAGAGGTAGCATATATAATATATATTATATATAATATATTGTCTTAATCAGGTTAATATCAGATTATTGTTGTCCATGTAAACGTACTGACTGTGTAGTGTAGAGTATTGAGTTGGACATCACATGGAGCCAGATGTTTTTCAATTCTTGCTTGTCATATGTTTTAACAAAGATCACACTGCTGATAGCTGGCCTCAACACACAAAATAAATATCTGATTGGACAATTCACACTGTTAACTAAACCTACGTGATGAAAATAATTTCCAGAATGTCCATTATAAAATGTATAGTGAAATAGATTTTCCAGGTTGAAACCAGGACAGATGTGTCATGTTTCTGTTTAAGCCCTAGGTGTGGGCTGTTGCTGTGTATATGTGTGTGTATCTGGGTATTGTTCGTACCTCTCCGTGTATAAAGAAGTGTGCTCCATAACAAGACCTGACAAGCACACCACAGCTCTAGTCACGCTCGGCCTTGCAGCTCACACACACTGCCATCGAGACGGGTCGGAGCAGTGTGCCGAATGTGGGCAGACACACAGATGAGTGCAGAGTGTAGATGTGTGAGCCGCTGCTGTGTTTTGGCTCCTCTCTCACCCCGAGGGCTGCTTTGAAGTGACCTGACAGACTCTGCCGACTCTGGAGCCAGTCTCACTCATTACAGGAGACTTGTGTCAGATTTGAGATGAGGAGGTGAGACAGCGCAGATGCAGGTGTTATAGCAAGCCAAACAGACACACTTCACTATGACTTTATCATGCAGACGAGGACATATAAACCAAGTAACACATGCAAACCCAAGCTGGAAAGTGCAGCTGTATTTAGAGCATTTCGTCATGCAAGTGGCTCTCTTCACAGACTGCTCATGGGGTTATTAAGGACCAAGTTAGACTCGATTAACACTCTATCCACTGAGACACTGTGAATTGCAGAGACAAGTGTAATTCCATAATACTTAATACTTGATAACATTAATAACTGGTGTAGATTTCCTTCCACCTTTATGGAAGACAAAGTGCTCCTGAACCATAAATAACCATGAATAAAGTTTTATCCTAAATATTAACAAGCTTACATTTACTTAGAATATATTACAAAAAGAATGTACTGGTGACTCAATATCCTGACACCACCAAACTACTAAAATAAATATAAATTTAATAAACTATTACAAAATAAAAAATAAATAAACTATTTATAATTATAAGGTGGCATGGTTTTAATAAAAGTAATCATGGTAATGTCATAATTGACATAATTTTATTAACATTAAATTAAAGATTTGATATTACCATGTCATAACTAATTTGCAACTAATTAGATTAATTGGAAACAGGTCAGTAAGATGATTGGGTATAAAAAGAGTATCTTAGAGAGGCAGATTCTCTCAGAAGTAAAGATGGGATAGAATCTGGATGGAAGCAGATGTTGCTGTAAAACCTGTATATATCTTTCAGCATTGATGTTGCCTTTCCAGATGTGCAAGCTGCCCATTCCATAGGTATTAATGCACCCCATACCATCAGAGATGCAGGCTTTTGAACTGAGCACTGATAAAAAGTCGGATGGTCCCTCTCCTCTTTAGTCCTCTTTAGTTTAAAGGATGCAGCGTCCATGGTTTCCAAAAAGAATTTCACATTTCGATTCATCTGAACACAGAACAGTTTTCCACTTTGCCTCAGTCCATTTTAAATGAGCTTTGTCTCAGAGAATTTGGCGGTGTTTCTGAATCATGTGCACATATGGTTTCTTCAGAGATTTTCCAGATTCTCAGAAACCTTTGATGATATTATGTACTGTGGATGATATTCGTAGTCGTCACAATTTTACATTAAAGAACATTATTCTGAAATTGTTCCACAAATTGTAGATGAAGTTTTTCACAGATTGGTGAACCTCTGCCCATCTTTACTACTGAAAGACTCTGCCTCTTTAAGATACTCTTTTTATACCCAATCATGTTACTGACCTGTTGCTAATTAACCTCCAGCTGTTTCTTTTTAGTAACATTTACTTTTCCAGCCCTTTGTTGCCCCTGTCCCAACTTTTATTGAGCTGATGCTGATACATTGAGTATAACTTACAAGTTACATTTACAAGTAAATAAGTGCTACATTATCAATGATACTGTGAGCAGCCATGTTAAGTTGACGACATGTGCTTGGGGTTGAGGAGACCTGCCTGACTTTCTAAGTAGAAATTCTGAATTGTCTTTGTTTTTTCCTAATTGGGGTCAGAAATTCGGAGTTATGCGTTGATTTCACTCATGATTTCACTCAAGGTTTCCTCTTCATGTCGTCTCAGAGAGTTTATCTTGCCAATATCACCTATGGCTTGTTTATTATGGATCTAAATATAAATCCAGATTTCTTTAAAATGACTTTGTGAGAATGTCTATGTCTATGTGCTGTATAAATAAAATTGAATGGAAATACACCAGCTACCTTTGTGAACTGCAGTGGGCTAAAGCAATATAATTTGAATTACATCATGTTTATAAAACAGTTTTTAATACAGACTATTTACACATCAGGGCAGACTAAATTCTGTTATAGCTTTCGAGTCAAAATCTCAGAGTGTCATGAGCTCAAGTCCAAGCAAATCTAAGTCCACAATTTGAATACTGTGGAACATTAGGACAAGCAATGCCACTGTAAGGAATATGAACATTATTTATTATTACATTAAATTGCATGGCTGCTTGCTCCAGTCAAGGTTTAGTCTGACTGTAACCAAGCCAGAACCTAGCAAATGTGTCTGCTATTATACACAATACATTAATTCTACTGTCTCTGGAGACATGCTGAAAGTGTAATGAGTGAGTAGGACTGAAACAGTGGCTCTTGTTTGCTGTGTGTGTGTGTGTGTGTGAGAGAGAGAGAGAGAGAGAACTCTGGTCTAGTCCTGCATGTCTAGGCATGTCTCTCTCACGTCTCTCAGAGCGGTGCTAAAAAGACTTCAGATTAGCTGTAATTACTAGGCAAACATCCGCACAAGGAACCCAACCCTGTTCATTCTGACACACCTTAGACTGCCCTCAATGGCTTACAGATAATAAGAGGTGAAGGTGATGACACGCAAATCATTTCCACAAAGAAAGCCTAACATAAGGGTTAAACAGCAAGGGTTCCAGAAAATTCAGCAAGCTTTCCTGACTAAAAAGCATTTAAATTTAACTATATAAAAAATGGGGTAGAATTTACTACAGTAAACTGTATCAGATTGTGGTATACTGTAGTATATTATAGTCTTTACTACGCTTTGTTAACGTATACTACAGCATACAGTAGAAATGACTAGTGAATTGATAAACAGTGTTTTAAATATTCGAGAGTTACTACATATAGAATACTACTGGATATTACACTGTGTTCTAGTGTTCATTATAATGTACATGTGAATAATCACCTGATTCACGTAAACTTTACACATGGTTTTTACACACTTCCCATTTAGTGAATGTGTGATTTCTCATGATTTGTGCTGATGTATTATTAACATTCGAGTTTCTGACATTAAATATTGTTTATAGCATGTGATCACACACTGTATTATGGCAGGTTTTGAAGTTATTTTTCATCCACTCAGTGGTAGAATCTCTGTGTCTGTGTTTTCACAGTTCATAACAGTGTCTGTAAATACGTTGATACCTTTTCATACCTTTCTCTGGACCTGTAGACAGGACAGTGTTTTCTGCTGTTGGTCTTGGTTTCCTCACTATTCCAATTGATTTTATTGCTTGGAAGGTAAAGTGTTGACTCCTTCTTTAAATAAGTAACAATGTAAGCATGTTCACGGTCTTAACTCATTAGATGTTAGACATCAAATAAATTCATTGGAGCATATCAACAAGGATGTGAACTTTTGAGCTTGCCTACAAAATAGTTGCTGACTTAGGTTCAGTTAATTTAATATTTAGACAATGCTGTCATGGGTGTTCATTTATACACAGGCACCAAGAGGGATAAAAAAAAAAAAAAAACAACATCTGCACTTTTAAAATATACTGGCATGTGACCATGTAATATTTTATGGACAATTTTCATGAAATAACACTGGTGTTAATGCAAAACATGTTCCACCATTCAAAAAATAAAAAAATAAAAAATACAGTAAAGATTTTGATTTCCAGTATATTTCACTGAGCTGAAGTCATCCTCTCTCCAAGAGTGAGTCAACATATCCTGCTAACTTCTATTTAATGTCAGGCTGCATAGCAACACTGAAAAAGTTCCCAAACTCTGGAAATGTATGAGAGCAGGAAAACAAAAGTCCTGTTCAGCCATGAAGGCAGGAGTCGTGTTGGAGAAATATGGAGGAAGCATATCAGTGTATGCACATTAGTGTGGCAGCATAGCGCATCAGAGAACAGGCTTAACCCCTGACCCTTACGCATGGATCCCAGCCTAAGGGCATGACATCATCCAAACACACACAGATGAGCTTCTGGCCTACGAGACACTCAGCAGTGTAGGGTGCACTTCCCCACACACAAAGGAAGCACCTACAGTGTGAATCAATGAATAAATGTTAATTTACATCTGTTCTTACATGAATAATTCCTTCAGGTTGTCTATAAGCTTTAATTACATAAGAACAGATATGAATAATGGATTCCAAACATAAAATTTCAGTAAAGGTGGAAATTATTATTAATAATGGATTTTGTACTGTATATACAGTAGATCCATACATTTCAGAAACAAAAAATAGTGGTGCACATGATTCCCTGAATAAGAAAAAAAACATACATTGAGCAGTGGGAGGGAAGAATTCTTTTGTGTGACGTCCAAGCACACATGTGGCCTAATTTGGCCCTGAGGTTCCACAGCACTTCCGGCAGCCCCCGCAAGCGTCCGAAACACAAAGCACCAGTGTGTGCGCGCCCACTGTCAGACATGGACGCTGTAGGCCTGGGCTTATTGCCACTGCGGCTTTGGAAAGAAGGAGGATCAAAACACATTGAACACTGTGTGAGGTGCCATGAAAGGCCAGTGTGTGGGATTTAATACAATATGAGCAAATATACAGGTAGTCAAGGAAGAAATCCAAACAAATAACGCCTAAAGGACAGCGGTAGCTCCAATGTCGGACAATAAGTTATTTTAAAAATGGAGCAAGACCCCAAGGTTTTGGGGTAACTCAGGTTGGTCCTAATACATATGTAAGCATTTTTATATTTTATATTATATTTTCTAATGTATTGCAATGACTTTTGGTGTAACACATGCTAATCCTGAGATACCAGTGAACTTGACCCCCTCTGCCATCTGGACCTGCCCGATCCATCCTGATGACCAACTTCTGGTTGGAGTTTTCATCATTTGGAAATCACTCACTGTTGCTGAGGATGGCCCCAAATGGACAGTCTAAAGATCAATGAGATTACTGACGATGGTACCACTTAAACCATGAAAATGGCTTTGGATTTGATATGAACAGTTTTGCTATGATGGCTAGGACTACAGTTGCAATGACAGCGTTAGGAAATGGTTCTGCACTCAAGTGTCCATCAGTCAAAAAAGTAGACTTCATGTGAAAACTATAATGAATTTCCCAGTTACACAATCACACTTGTTGACCATGTAGTACACGGTTATAGAAGGGAAATATTAATAATTGCACAATTGGTTGTTACCCAGATGAGGATGGGTTCCCTTTTGAGTCTGGTCCCTCTCAAAGTTTCTTCCTCATATCAGCTCATGGAGTTTTCCTTGCCATAGTCACGTCTAGCTTGCTCATGAGGAAACAATGTAGAAAATTATCTTTAATACATCCTGACTTTATATACTTATGTAAAGCTGATTTGTGACAATTACCATTGTTAAAAGCACTGTACAAATAAAATGTAATTGTGCTTCATCACATTGTAACTTCATCACATATGTGAGCTGATTGTGGTAATGAATGCTGTTATGAAGCTCTTTGTATACAGTCTACAATTTCATTTTTTTTCAAAAAGCCATAGGGCAGCTGAGTGAGTGAAACTGGAATTGATATGTATAGTATATAATATAAGTAGGGTAAGGTTTAAATGAATGCACTTGTTCTAAAAGGCTACAGAATGATTTCAAAATAATTATGTATATATACATATGATGAAGTTTTATGTTTATTTAGCATTTTTGGAAGGAGGCTCCATCTTCTGTGCTTTTTGTAACACAGAAAAATTATATATATATCTCCACATATCTCCAGCTGCTATAACACAAGTCCTAACAGGAAGTAATTTCTCTCTCAGATGTTTACCACAATATTAACTGTTACTATAAACAGATAAAAAGCATGATGTGTTGACCTTTAATAAATAAAAGATTTCATGCTGTTGTGTGAGAAAATTTGAACTCTTCCGGATCTGCTGTTATAGGAAAATAATCCATTTTGGGGTGGTAACACTTCACGCCACCTCATTGTATTCTCCAAAAACATACAGGCGTTCACAGTAAATCTACCCAAATCATTAAAAGCCTGAGAGTTATATCCAAGAGATCTCAGTAAATCTTGAACACACAACTGATTGATCAGAAAACAACCAAAGGGACTGAAATAACAGCCCTTGGGTGACAGTTCTTTAGTGAGTGTTTGGTTAGATTAAACAGCATATTATCTTACTCATAGACACATAAGTAACCAGTGATGAAAACATTAAACCATACATGTAAGCCATCCTCTTATTCACCAACCTGGACACACCTGTCTGCAAAGTCTAGTGTAATGCAGGTAGAAAAAAACAAAAACACATAACCACCTTCTACTGTAGTTTTCTAGGCTAATTATAGCTCCTAAGGGCTCTTTGCTTTAAATCCAGTATGTCTTTGGTTATGCTCAGGGAGGAGCCACACAGGATGGTGGGAACTTGTCATGACTTATCAGATGCAGTGTATTGCTATTTTCCTTGTCTGAGGCGATTTGCATTTATTGTCCCCAACAATTGTCCTCATACATTTCAGTTAAATTCAATTCCATTTTAGTTAAATCTCAGAGCAGCACTGCCCTCTTGTGGTGATGAAAGAAAAGAAGCTGTGCTCCAAATCAAAGCTGTAGAAAAGACAAAGTTGAAGCCACTCAAAGTTGAAAAGTTTACTGTAGTGCTGCAATACGTAATAAGTATTGACATTCGGTGAACTATTTGTATTTTTTTTCTCAATTTAGAACAGTTTTACAGACTGCTGTAGAATGTTAAAAAAACAAACAAACAAAAAAACAAGCATTTATAGCCATCTGTCTCTCCACTCCTGCATTTATGGAGCCTTATGATGACTTTTTGAAGAAGCGTGCTAAACTTGCATCACCTACAATGGAAAATTTCTGTGCTCTAAGTCAAATCACAACAGGGCTCTACAGTTTATCTGGTGTATGTACAACACAGGCAGACGAGAGAACAGCTGCCCGTCTACTGTATATCCCTGTCTCACCGTTCCACACTTTTTGAGGAAGAACAATGACCATATTGCTCCCAGAAAACCTGAATGAATGTGATGCATATATAATTTTTTTTGTTTTGTTTTGTTTTAAATAGCATGATTACCAAAAAAAAGGAAGAATCTAATAAATACATTCTCGATTTCATTTAAAATGGCATCGTGTTCCAAATAAATATATACATACTTGATCACAGAACCCTCATCATATTCCTTATAAAAGACTGCAATGAAATTCAAGGCCAATATGAGTCAACAACCAACCCAAACGATCCACCATCCTCACGGATCTGTATTCTGGCCTACGGCTGATTGTTCATTGTAGTTTCATGAGGACGTGCAGCATTTATTCATTCCTTCATCCGTACAATTTATCGTTTGGCAACAGTGCATTTTTTAAGTGTAGGGTACAGAAACAAACACGTAAACACAAGTTGACAACTGAGGAATACTGATTTTGGTAAAAAAAAAATCATTATTTTATGGGGAGTCATATCGTTTGATCGGACATTAACACAAAAGCATGCAGAATTGCACTGATTGATGTTCTTCCACAGACTATTCTTTTGTTTTGACTTTTCTAAGGCCCAGCAAATTAAATGGAATGGAAAACAGACGAAACATCGGACATGCCGCTCACAATCATTCGCACCGTCACACTCTCACACCACAGCTGCTCGTGGAGCCTGGATGTGTCAAACACAACAACAAAAGTGAAAAATAAAATAAAAAAAAAAATGAATGGAAAAAAAAAAGTTACACATCCGTCAGCAAGAGCGGCACTGCAACGGTACACTTTTCTTTCATTGGTTAAAAAGAGTCTCGTGCTCTGCATTTCTGAAGTGCTGAGTGCCTGGAGCTACAGTCAGTGTGACCCTCAAGAGCTGTGTAGTGTTGGGAGTTTATTACTGTGTTTATTGCTAGGCAACAATTGTGATGTGATGGTCTCAGGGCAACTAGATGATGGTCTCTCAGCTGAAGACATAGTTGATGAGGAGTTGGAAGAGCAGCAGGAGGCACAGAACGAGGCAGTGACGGACGCTCAGATGCACACTCTGCTCTGCCCGTCGCATCAGCTCACGACTCAACACACTCAGATTTCTGAACACACCGAAGACAGAGAGACAGAGACAGGAATCGTTAGTCTAGGTCAAGCAGAAAAACATAATTTCATTGCCTGAATGCATGAAAAGGTGATCAGATTTTTTTTAAAGGAGTAGTCAATTTGGTTTTTTTGCTTTTTTTTTTTTTTTTTTAAACACCTACTGTAATATTACAAACTGATTATTTTCTGAATCCTATTCATGATTATTATAGGGATGGGAGCATACATTTATTACATTTGTTCATTTAGCAGACGCTTATCCAAAGCGACTTACAAAAGAGGAGGGGGCCACAAACTGCCCCTTAAAAGAGGTTTTTTTTTGAAAGGCAATTTTTTTTTGAACATTTGTCCTACATGAACGATAAGCTTGATGGTTTACCAAGCCCATATCTGTGATACTCACCTCTGAAGGTCCTGCTGTGATTTCTGTATGGATGCTATAGAGGCCTCTATTTGTGCAAGGTCCTTCATTCCCTTATTGCACCTGGCACACTGGCTGCCAAAGCCTAAACACACAAAACAGTGAAGCTCTCACAGGTGCATATTCTACTACTACTGCTACTACAACTACTGTATTATATGTCTTTATAATTGATATATAATGATGTGTTGGCCTTGCCCTCATTGTCGGAGGATTCGTGTGTCGGCTCTGGTGTGCTGCTGCTGCTTTCTGTGTTCTGACTACAGCTGGAGGGCTGGCTGCTTGACTTCCTGTGCTTTCCATGAACCTGGGCCTACACATAGACAAAAACACACACTCAAAAGGATGTATGAAGACAAGCTCAAAGTAGAAGAATAAGGTTTTTGAGTAAGTTCTTAAATGCATAAAGACCATCTGACCTTCTGCTGGCTGCTCCAGTTCTGGCTGTAGGTGAAGCCGTTGTGCTGACGCCGGGGCTTTTCTTTGGTCTGGATGATGCAGTCTTTCTCAAACTGAACCAGGCAGCAGCCAGGATCCCATGCTTTAGTGCTGAGAGGAAGAACAGAAACACAGGACATAATACAGAAAATAGATGTTCTATATATTGTATATGTTCTACTTATTTTAATCAGTGATTACAAAATGCAGAGTTTTATTTTTCTTGGTGTCCAAAGCAGTGGCCTCGTGTGTTGAATAGACAGATGGGTACATACTCTATGTGTTTGTAGTTCCACTCGTTGGTGATGGGGTTCAGGGTGAAAAGGTGTGGGTTCCAGGGCCGGTCTCCTCTTTGCCGTGCCTCCTGCCTCTGCGCTTCCTCTAGAACAAACTTCTCTTGTGTAGCTTTGTTCTGGTCCTTGGCATTAATGGCACTGGTCACATGCTGCCATAACCTAAAACAAAAGCAAACTCGCTGCAACATGTGCTTTCACATATCTCAACTTTCACACGTGCACATATTCGACAAGAGGTGGGTAATAATATGCTAAATCATTCCTTTACATTTCTGTAGATTTTTAATAAAATGTACTTTTTACTCTTTCTATTTTGTACATTTGTAATGACAAAAAATACTTTGACTTAATTCTGCTAGGGTTCTTTGGCTGAAATTAACCAATAATATTCTACTGGGCATTAAGTGTACTATGCAGATTCTAGGACACCACTACTTTATACCCTATGTAGTGAGTACATGTAGGGAAGGAAGCAATTTTGGGATTCTGCCTAACTGAAATGAAATGCCTTAAATGAAAAAGTGTAAATCTGATCATGTGTATGAAATAATGTTTGACTTAGGATTTCATTAGATGCTTCAGCATTATTATTATTATTATTATTATTATTATTATTATTATTACTACTACATGAGTAGTTATTCAGATGGCTACTTAAGGAACTTTTAAATAAGTTTTACTTGAGTGGAATGTAATAAATTATTCAATATTAACAACAACAAAAAAAAACACTTAATGAAACTTCAATAAGTCTGCAGTAGTAAGAATTGGTCTATGAATTGGAGAGAAGTGTTTAAACTCTGCATGTCAGTGGGAAACAAATACAGCATGCGACGTTATTCTTGTAAGCAAAATCGTACCGTTCCGACTCAAAAGGTCCCTGCTGATCAAACTTCACCACCTGCCTCTTCAGCCGCTGACTGCGTATGTCAGGTGTGGGGTTCCACAGCACCTCCTGGAGGCCAGTCTTCTTCTCGCAAAGAAGCACCTCACCATCCTGCCAAAAGACATTTATTACACACTTCAAGCATCAGGAGAAGATTGTTCCAACTGAAACTGCTTAAGTTGTAAACATGGTATCACGTAATGAAGAACTGCACTTTATCATCGTAGACAAGGATGAACATTCCCATTCGTTATGTGTGAAAGTGTATCTGGAGTTTATATTCATACCCAGTGTCCTTCCACCGTGGCCAATACATCCTCTCCCAAACGGATCTTTCCAGAAACCTGGTTAACATTGCATGAGCTGCCAAGGAAAGGCTGAGAGAGAGAGAGAGAGAGAGAGAGAGAGAGAGAGAGAGAGAGAGAGAGAGAGATCAATCCAGAGCTCAGCTTGAACAAATGAGGAAATCTTATGAAGTCAAGAAAGAAGTATTTGGTACCTTCAATCTGAATTCAAGTTCAGAAGAATAGTTTGTTTTTTCACACTCAATGGTGATCTTTCCTCCGAGCTCCAGAGACATTGTACCATACAGAATGCCTAGAAAAAGCAGTAAAGTTTGTAGAACATTCTAACCTTACGAAAACAGAGCTGTCTGGGGAGGAATTCAAAGAGTTAATAATATCAGTACCTTTACAGTGAGCATATGGCATTGTAATGACATATTCCTCATCTCGGGTTAGAAACAATAGTCTGGCCTTCCCATCCAGTATTGCTGACAGAGAGTTCCCTGGAGAGGGAAACAAATTATTCGCAATTATTATTACTTCCCAACTTTTCTGTTTGCGTTGATATTTCACAGACACAATAGTTATGCTGTAGTAACTCTACCATAGAATTTGGACTTGGCCAGGATGCTACCACTGATGATGAAGCCGTCCTTCTTATTGCTCACATAGAAAGCCGAGATAGGAGGGTGATGAGATACCTGTATATGGATGAAGTGTTAGGCATTAAAATATCTGCGCTCTTGAAAGTTGAAAGCAAATATTTTCACTGCGGTGGATGGTGAAGGTGAAGTCTCACCTGCTCGGATATGTAAAAGGTACAACTGTCAGTCAGAGGGTGCAGCCAACAGCAACGGAATGTTTCCCCGAGAATTGGGTTGTATGGCTTTTTCAGACCCTGCAAAACAATCAATCAATCAATCAAGCACACACACTGATCATGTAGATCAATCATTTACATGCAGGGTCTTAAATAAGGAAAGTGCATAATATCACAAACAGGTACAAGAAACAGGGACTGAAGCGAGTAAAAATATCTGCGCTAGATAATCAGTGGTATAAGTGCTTATGCTGCATCAGTACCTTCCTGCACTTAAATGTAAAGAGCAAAAACAGGAATATTTCTAGAGAATATTCAAAAGATTGGTCCAAATTACCTTACCTTCGGTTTTTTGTAAAAGCCTGACAAGTACCAGCGTAAGACTTGCTTCATCCTGCAGTATGGGCTTTCCTCTGTGACTGCCCTATAACCCAGAAAAGCAAACATTAGAATAGTAGCCCAGGTTTATGATTATAGCAATCATGATTACTGTTATGATCATTTTATCCATGGCCCTAATCCAATACTGTTATACCATATCTAGAAGCAAGAGGACAAAGAGTACAGAGACCGGGAACTAAAGACTCACTGGGACAGCAGGTTGGCGTGGTAGTAATAGTCAGACAGTTTGTCCAGGAAGGAGCGTGCCTCCAGGATGAAGGTAGGCAACACTACTTTAGACAGGTCCATGCCAGGCCTCAGCTGCTTCAGCAACGTCCAGATTAACCCTTTATTTTCATCCGACACAGTCTCCACCTGAGATGCTTCACCAGCCTACAGGAACAGCCCATCATTTACTGCTCTGTCTTCAGGTTACCCATGAATTGTGTCACTCAATTGTCAGGTAAGAACCCAACATGGCACTGGTATTACTCGCACACAATGTGTTGTACTGTACAACTCCTTGGTGACAGTTTTAAATTAGTCCTCACCTCTCCCATATCCTCATGGCCTTGTTCATGATACAGTGTTGCTTGGAGGCAGGGCAAAAGGTCATCTGATTGGTCCATATCGCTCTCCTCAGTTAATCTCCCACCGTTTTCATTGGCTGCATTATCGGAGTCTTCGTGGGCCTCTCTTTCAAATTCATTCTCCATCTGGTTGTTTTCAAGCATGGAGTCATTCAACCTGGAAGAAAAAGAATCTGCTATTCAGCCAGTATTATAAATCTAAACGATTTAGTCAGACACAACACTTTCGACCCCTTAGCAGATGCTACAATTTATAGAGCAAGCAACGTACGATATGATTTTCTCATTAGCATAATGTTGTGGTGTCATCTGCTTATTGCAATTATATACACACACAGAAGTACAAGCATTTCAACCAGTACAGACAAAGCAATCATGTACTTAAATGAACCAGTGAATGCGTATTAGTAATAATCACAACCCAATAGAAACAAACACTGTCTGCATACCAATGGACCTGCGGTTAAGTAGCTCAAAATGTCACAGGTCTGTCTTTTGACAGTTGCTTTATTTAACTGCTATCCATAGGGTCCACTACTATTACAACACAGTCCTGGTCAGCCCAGTTTCCTAAGCAATCACATCGTTCTTCACATTCGTAAGCAATGTCAAGGTCACTTAGAATACCAGTGATGTCACAAGATAGATGTGATGTCTGGCATCCCCCAGTGGTCACAAAAAGCTGGACATAACCATGAAACAGACACCACCAGAAGAGATGAACATGAAACTACTGAATACTTCATGACCCCAATACAGGAATGCGTTACGAAATCTGCCTAGAAAATGTGAAAACTGCCTGTTAATAGAGGCTACATGCCTTGAATCCAACCATTAGCAATAACCAGTAGTTTTTTGTTGTGTTAGCAATGGCTCAGACAGACGGTCAGAGACCATCTCATCACACTCTTTGTCCACACACACACACACACACACACACACACACACAAATTAGACTGATAAAGGAGCAAAAAAGTCGTATAACTGTCAAGCAGGACAAACAGATAATGAGACTTAGTGTCCAGAAAAAAACAACAAAAAAAGGCAATTAGGCATCATAAACAGTAACAACTTCTCTTACCTTACAGACAGCTAAAGTTAAAAAACAAAACAGAAAAAGGCTAATGGACTGCCGTTAACATATAACTATGTTTTTTCCTCTTAAATAAACAACCATTCAATAAAAGCGGCGTCACACAAGCTGTTTTTCCTGCCATACAGGCTCGCTTGCAGTGTGCGTGTCAGTCTGTCTCTCTGATGACGGCTCTCTTGGGGTGGTACTGACTTCATATTTTCCTTGTTGCTTCCTGCTTCACGGTGTGTCACATGACCCATTAAAGTATATCTGATTGGCCAGGAAGTGTAGCATGGATGCGAAAGTACTAAAATGACCACAGACAATTTGGGTAAAGGTGGGGAAAGAGGCGGAGTACAGATGTTTGGGCTGACAGCTGAAGGGCACCAGTGGCTTAGAGCATACTGTGAGCCACTCACACTTATCTGTATGTGGTACTTTCACTGAAATACCGTATTTTCCACACTATAAAGCGCAACGGATTATAAGGCGCAGTCTCAATTACGGGGTCCATTTCTGTACTTGACCAATACATAAGGCGCATATGGTTAAATTATATTTTTTACACATATATATATATATATATATACACACACACATACACACACACGTGTTATATGGCGCATACAGTTATTACGCCAACCAAAGTCGCACAACATTTTTACACATTTTGGAACTCAGTCCACACATAAGGCGCACCGGATTATTAGGCGCACGGCTGCTTTTGGAGAAAATTTAAGGCTTTTAGGTGCGCCTTATTGTGCAGAAAATACGGTATGTATTACCTTAGAAAAATAATGTGAATACGACACCTGCCCCTAATATTTTCTGCCTTAGAGATATCAAGTAACTGTTTTAGAAACGGTTCCACTTTTCTTATTTTGTGAACAGAATTCAATCTAGTTTCTTAGAGATAATAGAGGTATATTCTATGACTTATTTTAGCGCAGAATGTCTCAACTGGCAGTTATAAAGTCAGGATTTGGGGCACAGAAGCAGTGCACATGACATAATGGTTCTGTGTAATTGATTAATAATTGGAATCTACAGCACAGCCCAACTAAAATATCGTAAAAAAGCTTTAAAAAACTGGTTTAAAATGGTTTGAGTGATGAATCGTATAAGTTTACAGAAGCACTTTTTGACCTGAGCAAACTAAGAGACTTTAAAAGCTCACATTAAGCCAACATGGCATCACTTCCAGACAAGCATTTCAACAGACTTATGAAAGTAAGGCATATGTCAACTAACTTCTTGGTCATGGTTTGTTAGGTCACAGTTCATACCACCACTTGCAATATGACTGACAGCATGATGAAGAGTAGATTTCACAATACTCTAAAGGCCAATTCACACCAGATGAATCATGTCAAATACCGCATCATGATTCCCATTTTTAGCTTCCGATCCACACCCAGCACATCACAGGCATGTCTGTGAGGCATTGAATTCCACTACATACGTGACACTGCCCTTGTTTTAGATGTTTTACCCCCACTCAGGAAGTAAGAGAAGAAGGAAATCCACTGAAATCACATACAGGTGCATCTCAAAAAAAATTTAATATCATGGAAAAGTAATTTTTTTTCCATAATTTAATTTAAAAAGTGGAACTTTCATAAAGTGAAATATTTCAAGCCTTTTTTGTTTTAATATTGAGGATTATGGCTTGCAGCTCAATCCAGTATCTGAACCTATTTGAATAAAGGTGGTGTGTGGTGGGCATTCTGGCACACTATGGTACACTAAGAGATTCCCCCCATACTACGTAAAGCGCTTTGAGTGTGTAGAAAAAGTGCTTTACAAATCTAACTGTAACTAATTAACTAAAGAATTTATAATACTGAAATGTCGACCTCCTGAAAAGTATGTTAATTTATGCACTCAGTACTTTAATTCTTTTGCATGAATTACAGCATCAATGCGGAGTGACATGGAGGCAATCAGCCTGTAGCACCGCTGAGGTTTTCTGGAAGCCTTCAGCTCGTCTGTATTGTTGGGTCTGGTGTCTCTCATAGATTCTCTATGGGTTTCAGATCAGGCCAGTCAAGCATAGTAATTCCATGGTCAGCAAACCAGTTACTAGAAGTTTTGGCACTATGGGCAGGTGCAGAGTCCTGCTGGAAAAGGAAATCAGCATCTCTGTGAAGCTCGTCAGAAGATGGAAGCATAAAGTGCTCCAAAACCTCTTGCTAGATGTTGCATTGACTCTCGACTTGAGAAAACACAGTGGACCAACACCAACTTTTCCACGATATTAAAATTTTTTGAGATGCACCTGTAAGCACATGTTTCCTACCTTGTCCATTTTATTTAAACCCATGTTATGATTCTTCAATGGAAACACAATAAACACTAATATGGGCCTACTGGTTGTTCACTGTCCCACTGTTTCAGTTCATGTTTTGTAATTACAGCTGACAGACTCCTATGGACAAATAATCTTAGTAGTGAAGGCTTGACAGCAAACAAGATTCAGCAATGTGAGCTCTTGTTCTTAAAGCAAGGCATGTGGTACAAACTGAGGGACATTTATACAAGAAACTAATGAGGTAATGAGCAACTGGTGTCATCAGTAAACAGAAGGGTTTGCTCAGTTGGCAGAAAGGTAGGTGTGGATGCTGGTGGGACTTCCTGGAGACTTAGACAACCTAATGTCAGAGCTTTCAAACTAGGCCGGTGTGATTTAACAGATTTTGATGAGATACAGTATGTCCGGTGTGAATACAGGGTAAATCTAAACCTATTGTAGAAATGGAGGTTCCACTGAGAATGTCCGTCAAGTAAAGAACTTAGTCCAGAAAAAAGGACCATCCTATAGATAATGATTCATAATAGAGACTAGTTAATTAGATGTCTTGAGGTTGCTGTGTGCACGTGTGTGTTAATCGATCACTCACTGTAGCAGTTCCTGCTCACTAAGGGCAGTAGACTGCAGGAGCTGGAGTATATGGGACGATTCAGAGGAGCTGCTCAGATCTCCGTCCCTGCAACTCTTAGCAGTCAGCTTATACAGGCTGGAACAGCTGAGTGCTAACTCCAACGCATCCATCCAGCATCGGCCTGTGTATACGAGAGACAAGGTCAAGTCTAACCATACCAAACCCAACATACTGTTAAATTATTTATCAAGTTTAGATCAACCGTGTAGCTATGTAGGATTAGGAAACCAATTCTCTGCTACCAGGGTTTATACAGTGATGTTTTTTTCCAGCAGTTTCAATGTAAATCATAATTTTTCTGGTATAACACATATCATCCAGTTAGCTTCACTAACCTAGTTATGTCACATAACTTTGGCATGAATAAGAGTTTCAGTGAGGGCCTGTAGCTACATTTCTGTAAAGAGTTGAATAATGTTATGTCCTGAACTCCTTGAAACAATGTTAATTTACATTATTTTTACTTAAAATGCTCAAGAGTGTTATAATGCCTTTGTAGGCGATCTGGCACAAACAGCAAATGTTAAGACATTTTATACAACCCTTGTTATTACTTTCACTTTCTAGCCAAGTCATGTTGAACTGGCAGCCAGGCAAAATGGTGTAAGTTACTCAGCCAGCATTAGATTTTTTTTTGTTTGGTAATGTTCACAGTTGGGATCTGATTAAAGAGACTCTCTTTGAGAGATGTAATAAGTTACTATAGGGTATGTGGGCACACAACATGTACAAGGAAAATCTAGCTCGTATTTTTTTATTAAATTCTATGCACAATTCCTGTGATACCTGCAACAATGCCACTTGAGAACATTGTGCATTTAAAAAAAGGCAAAAACAAAAGAGGAAGGCGAAAGTTACGAAGCTTGCCTGAACAAAAAGGTTGTTTTTTTAACAAAAAGTTCCTAATATCCATCAGAAACAAATTTAGAGGAAACGTACTGCACAATATTTTTCAACTGACTTCTAAAAGAAGCGACAGGCTCCACATGATGAAGAAAAGGTGACACTTGTGCATAAACTATTTTTGGGAAGTGCAACAGTAGAAACTGACAAACGCAGAAGGTGCAAGGTATGTCAGACATAAAGCACGTGTCTTGGCGAGGGCACACACGTGTCACATGCTAAAACACTAAGCAAACACAACATTATACTATTAATAGACTTCGACATACATAGAATTTGGTATGGATGATTTTGTTACATTAGATATATGGCAAAAGGTTCCAAACTAATTTTCAGGTTCAAAACCATAGTTTTTAGTGTGGAACATAGTTACATACACATGCAAATGTACTCACCATCAGATTCAGATGCTGCTCGAAAAATCAGATAACTGCTAGGAAGAGGCTGTGTGATGGAGCCGACTGTCTCTCCTTTCGGGCCCTGGGATTAAATAAATCAACCAGTTATTTAACTGCTTTCCAATTAGCACACCAATAAAACCATCACATTTAATGAGGCATGTAGAGACAATTTATTTTATTTAAATGACAGTATTGTATTTAAAGTTCAGGATCAGCATGCAAGAGTGACATACATTAAAACAAAGAGATTGGGTTTATAAATCAACAGATTAAGACAGCCATGTCTAACCTTCATGGCCCAGATGGACTTCTCTAAGGGGTGGTAAAGTTTGAAGCAGAAACCATCTTTCTTCGAGGGCCGTTCAATCAGTTTGCACGCATTGAGTATGATAGTCCCCACCCAGTGCTCAGAGCTTGGGGTTTTATAGATCAGGAGAACCCCAGGCTTCAGAGCGCACCACAGCTTCGTCCAGCTCTTCAGTGTCCCCCGGATCTAACGAACACACAGATATATCTGTATAAAGACATTTATCTGGAAACCTCATTAAATGAAAACTTAATCTAGGAGAAAGGTTTCTACACCTTTAACCAGTTTGAAATTATGACCACACTGGGGTCCTTTAGAGCACTGAATAGTTCTTTGGCTGCCCTCTTCTTTTCCTGACGGTAATTCTTTTTTTGAACCTGGAAAGAAAAAAAGACCCTGAAGTGAGCCAAATGTAAATGATGTAAAATAAAACAAAAACACCTCTCTCCACATACACACAACAAAACACGTTTGCTACAACACCACTAGGGGGTGGCAGAGGTAAAGACATAGTGCTCTGAAAACTCAAGAACATATCTAGAAGTCAGTCCTTTCTGTCAGGTCTGTCCAGTGGTATGTGCAGGCTTGTCCAGTGGTATGTGCAGGCTTATATTCTAACCAATTGAATGCACAACTCATGCTCAAACAAACGATTTGTGAGTGCATGCTTGGTTGGTATAAAAACCTGCTGTCAGACTGGCCTATTAGAGATAAGACTAGACACCAGGGGTCATGTTTAGAGCAAGTTTGTGGTGTAAAAACATTAAAGGACGTTCCATCACTTCCTCATCTGTACACTCTGCTTTAAATGGACGCCATCCTGCTCGTCATCTCACAGATCACTAATTAACTTATCTGAGTCTCTGCTATAACTGTGCTGTATAGCTATACTGGATTTCTATTTAAGGTGACCCTAAACATTGCTGGAAAATGGCGAGTGAGCAAATAAGTCCTTGCACTTTTGTTTATCGGAACAGCAACAGAATCAGCAATCCCAATATAATTTCAATATAAATGTGCTTCAGGTTGAACTTTGCCTTTAAGATAGCCACCATGAAGTAATGATAAAAAAAAACAAAAAGGCAGGAAATACATTCTACCTTTAGAGATTCCTTTCTGGCCAACTTTTCAGTGGGTGAAGAGCTCTCCTTCTCCAAACCTATGAACATCTTTGATTCTGACTACACAAGAGAAGTAGGGAGACAAGATTGAAGCAGACATTGAAGTGAGTGTACCAGAGACAGAGCAAGCAAAAAGAGAAATAAGGTCATACACATCTACCACCACAGGCCACCATGGGTCTACTGTACCACTACCACTTACCTCTATGTTTAGACTCACCAGCCCATTAATTATGTTAGCCTGAAAGAGAAGCCATCTTTAACAACAGCATTTTCCTTTCAATCTGACCACAACTGCAGGCAGCTACATTCAGCAAGTCTGTGCAGTCAGCTGTAGATGTCAGCTGAAGCTCAGAGAGCGAGAAGAGGAGGATGACTGCCTCTATAGCCCAAAATTAGCTTCTTAACTAGAGGAAGCTGTGCTTCAATGCTAGAACCTGTTTTAGCTCTACGCTTCACTTATGCAGATTATGTTTAGAAATACTGCTTTTTAATATCTTACCATATCCACAGTGTCTCATCCATTTCAATATGCAGGGACTGGAGGCAATGTTGGCTCTATAGAGGTGGATTTGCTCAGCCATTTTTTTTTTGACAACGACAATGATACTCACGTCATAACCTCACATCTACCCGTTATTGAATTTTTGGCAAATCAGCACTTCAGCATCGAGCAAAACCTGATTTGCTGCAACTAACTGAGCTTTAGCCTTGCCATTGAGATGCCTAAACAAACACAATTACATGACTAAATAACCAGTCATTTAAGTAACCATCATCCTTCATTAACAGCAATGCAACACAAAAACAAGAAGTAAGGCTACTAATATTTATAAAGAAAAAAAAAAGCAGTGAATGGGTGGAAATATTTTCAAACATATTTTAACTGATGGGAAGAAGGAAAGGTGACTCACAGCACTGCTGGGAGACTGGCCTGGGCTGACCTCATCTCTCGGTAAAGGCAAACCATTCTTCTCCGACTCACTGCCTGAGGAACACGTACACATGTACACACACACACACACACACACCTGAGCAAGCACTTCCGCTTCAATGCATTCAGTGTGGACGCGGCAAAGATAAATACAGATTATGTACAATTTACAACACAAAAATACGGATTATAGGAAATATTTAGAATCAGGCCACATTTCAGCTACATCAGCAGTAATTTCACATACAGTGTAACGTGTAAATTAGGGACATAAAATTCAATTATTTTGTTAATCCTGGCTTTTAATTACTATCTGTACTTTATGTCAGTTTTCCCTTCGCCTAATACCCTTTGAAAGAAATTGTAACACATCACTACTTTTTACCCGTTGGTGAAAGGTGACGTTTTTAGCATCAGACAGCTTATCCTAACAAATCTACACTGTAATATGTGACCACACGAGTGAAACCTAATACCCATCTGTAATGTTACGTCACCTAGCAGCATAACACACTCTGAGGAAAGCTCCGTCCGCCCTCTTTTACACGCATGAACTCACAGATGTCCACGACTGGCTAGTGTCGCAGAGAGCAAGGCCAATTTGCTCCCTTGACTCCTGGTCTCAGATGGCTGTAGCATTGTCCAGAACTCGCCATGATTTACATGATTTAATAAGATCAATGGTATAAGCTCCAAATCAAAACAAGGTTCAGACTATAAATTACACAATGACACTCATACAAACAGTATTCACTTACACTCACTTACTAAAACACAATGTGCAGCACTGTCGCTTTGTACCATGTACCTGGGCTGATCGGGTCAATATCATTTTCTCCTCCGTACGACAGGTTCCGGCCAAGAGCACGTGGATCTATTTTGGGTGGAGTGGTGGCTGTGGGACACAGAGAGAAACGCCGACGGAACAGGTTCTCCTCCTTCATCTCGCCCGCCAGGCTGTCGGTCTGCAGAGAAACGGATTATATGTATTCAATTTGACAGGTTCCGAGAGCATAAAACACTGGGAATTCACATAGTCATTCATTTCCCTTAGTCTGTATTACTGCAATTAGCTAGCTAACTAGCTCACCATATATTATTACATTACATTAATTAACACTTATTTTGTCTGCTCAGTTAGGGTTCTGAACAACAAAACATGGGACTGAACAGCACACTGTTCTAGCTAATGAATTTATCCTTTGTCCACCCCTGGTATGTGTCACTGCTAGTACTAAAACGTCATTTAGCAATTACACAATTAAATACACATATATGGAAAGGAATATGACTAAAACCAAAAATAATAATAAGGAAAAAAAGACAGATTTTAATCCCATCAATCATGGATAATCACACGGACTGTTCCTTTTAATAACATTTCTCATGTCTCATATTTATCCAATTGGTTTCCTTTCCTTACTATGATGATAATCTAGATGTTTATATGATGCAGTGTCGAGCATGGGAGAAGTTAGTCCAAATCTCATTTCTGCTCTTGGATGTGTGCTAAAAATAGCCCTCCTACTGCAGTGAGAGTCTGTGGAGGTGCGTGTATGAGCCTGCAAGTCTTTAAGGTGCAGTGTTACAAAACCCCACTCTGTTTCTCTCTCGCTTTTTCTGGCACTGCAGCTCTGACTGCACACATACTGACTGGCAGCCTGCCAGACCAACTGCAGGTCAATATCACTGCTGGAGGAGGATACAAGGTGGACAACAGGGATTTGATTGGCTCAACATTTCATTTGCTAAGACTATTAAAAGGCTGTTAGTAGCAGGGCAGTGGAAAAAAACGAAACAAAAAACCCAATCAGACTAAACAAATACATCATGCAAATATGTCAACATTAACAAAGCAACGTTACGTAGAAAGACGTTTCCCAGCCGTGCTGCTGCCCTACAAAATGCGAGCTGGAGTTGTGTGTCTCATACTCATATTTACTGTTTCATAATTAAAAGCAAAGCCTGTAGTAGACTGTAGTTTCCATCAGAGAATTTTTATCTACTCAGTAATATGCGTGACAAGTTAATATGTTTATATGTGTGCATAAATAAGAAATATTAATATTAATAATGCTGCTAGCATGTCAGCATGTAATCTAGTAACACTAGCTGGCAGCCATGTGCTCATCTAGCCTTTCATTCCTCTGCACAGACACAGTTGAGTAATCATTTTCCATGACCTGGTAAATAAATGTTAGAGATGAAATACAGCACTGACAGGTCAGTGGTCACCACTAGGCAGGCACTTGTCCTCTAGTGACCCCTCAACAGTGAGATAAACCATTAACACAAACTCCCCAAACAGAGATCTCGTGGGAGAAGAAAAAAAAAAAAAAAAAAAAACAGTTTCATCCTAGCAGCTGATATGTTTACTCAGTTATCTTTTAACAACCGCACTGCCGAGATTGCGCTCGGGTTATCAGGATACGGTTATCCTAATACTGACAGCTGTCTTGGTTCTGACTGAGAAACTGGTCAAGTCTGTTAAATGTCTCCAAATAATGCTTTTAACAGCTGCACATAACCAATTAATATAATGATTTAAACGCATTTATGTTTAAGTGGCAATCACTTTAATCAATTTAACTGGAGCGCGTCTTAAAAATTCAAGTTCATCATCAAATAAAATTTGTTCAGGCTTACAGAACACATCAGATGCATATACACAACGCATTTTATGATATACTTTATAAGCGGGGGGAGGGGGGGGGGAAACGGTGGCTTAGTGGTTAGCACATTTGCCTCGCACCTCTGGGGCTCGAATCCCGGTTCTGCCCTGTGTGCGTGGAGCTTGTATGTTCCCCCCGTACTTCAGGGGTTCCCCCCTCCAGTCCAAAGACGTGTAGTAGGCCGACTGGCATTTCCAAATTGTCCGTAGTGAGTGAACATGTGTGCAATTGTGGCCTGCGATGGGTTGGAACCCAGTCCATGGGGTCCCTCGCCATGTGCCTAGAGTTCACTGGGATAGAGATAGACTCCAGGCTTCCTGCGATGAATGATGCATTTTAACTCATTTTGTAGAGCTACCATATATTTATTTGCTTTGATTGCAATCATTAATTATGAAATAAGCCTAGGTCACGGTCATTTTGTGTCATTTGTTCATTAGCAGCAACAAGATTCAAAGATATATTTGTCAAATGTGCATTCATTCGTATATGGTACAAAAATGCAGTGAAATGAGATGTGGCAGCTCTGAGGATTGTGCATAACAAACAATAAACAGACTATACACACAATATAGTAATGGTATAAGATTAAGGGGAATGCAAGTCAAGACGTCACATAGAATAGTGCGGTATTGGATGTTGATATCGGAGCAATTTTCTACGGATATGAGTAAATGAGCATGGTATCGGACATGTGCACTCTATCAGTATCAGCAATGATGATGCCCTAATTATTAGTAACGAGCAAATAAATTGTCCCAAAATAACACAGCAAAAGATTGGAGATGTGTGCGATATATACTCTTAAAAGTATTCAAAAATTAAATCTTGCAGCTGCAGCAGTCCCTTAATATGGCAATCTGATCCCATAGCAACTTCAAACTGCCACTGGCCTCACTGGAACATCCAATGGATGTACATTACTATTAAATCCTCTTTAAGATAATAAACACAGCTCAAACCCAGTGCCTGCTAAAGCTGGCAGACAGCACAGGGAGTGTCTACAGGAAGCCAACTTCCGGTTTGAGATTAAAGCATGGCCATGTTGACCTCAGGCTTCACTAACTGGCTTAAATTTCCCTTCATGGATTAAAGCCCATTGCTCACATTAAATCTGCAGACTGGTTAGCTGCTCTGGGCAATGCCATGGTGGACATTGCACACCCAAGCCTCGTAAGATGCCCTATGCAACCAGCCATTTCTATTCTGAGTGTACAGGAGACCACTTAAATATCAAGTATATGCAATATGAACTGAAGCCAAACAGAATATAAGTCACATGAAAGTCAAGCTCAAGCTCAGTCAAAGATTCATAGGAGTTATAGTCGGTGACCTTTAAGTTAAATAGCAAACAGAAAACAAAGGACAAAGCTGTCAGAGCCTTTACACATTGTTAGAAATTAACTGGGTAAAACTAGCTACTAATCATATTCAAGAAATTCCCTGATATTAATGAAACTAATATCAAAATACAAACACAACTGAGATTAGCCTTTAAAATGGTGTCACTTACTTATAATGGTCATTATTATTAAAAAAAAAAAAAAAAAAATTTATAGAGGTCAACAAAGAATGACTGGGCATTTTTGGGGCATCAAATGTCTTATGTATTCTTCTTTAATCTGAATTAATGAAGCATGCGTCTTTGTGCAAGTGTCCAAACAACTAATACCTGTACGTGGGAAGAAATTAACAGAGACAGAAGACAGAACACTAAAAACCACAAAGCTCCATAACAATCTGCTGAATATCACATTGTTTCATACTCCTTTTTTTTGTATCTGGTACACATCTAACTGGCCACTTTAATAGGAAGACCTTTACACCTGCACATTCATGCAATTACACAAATCGGCCAATCATGCGGCATCAGTACACGACATAAAATCATGTAAGATACAGGACAAGAGCTTTAATTAAATGTTCATATTAAACATCAGAATCAGAGAAAAAAAAAAAAAAGTGTCATCTCAGTAACTTTCACCATGACTTGGTTGTTGGTGTCAGACAGGCTGGTTAGAGTATTTCAGAAACTGATTATCTCCTTAGATTTTCACATACAATAGTCTCTAGACTTTGCACAGAATGGTGTGAAAAACAATAGGTCCAGTGAGTGGCAGTTCTGCAGGTGGAAGTGCCTGGTTGCTTGATAAGAGAAGTCAGAACAGAATAGACAGGCTGGTTTGAGCTGAGAGGATCGCTACACTCAAATAACCACTGTTGGTTACAACCATGGTGAGCACAAAAGCATCCAAGAACACTTGATGTCGAACCTTGAGGCAAAATGGGCTATAACAGCAGAAAGCCACATGGAGTTGCACTTCCATAAACCATACACAGTAATCTTACTGATGGATACCAAGAGAGAGGAGGGGAAAAAAAAGAAAAAAAAAAAAAAAAAAAAATTTAAAACCACACAATGCTTTTCCAGTCTACAACTGTCCAGTTTTGGTGAATACAGAAGCCATAACCTCAGTAACTAAACAATGACTACATTTACATAGTCAGCAATATTGTGATTAAGGTGTTTACATGAGTTGATTTTAGAATATTCCTTTCATGTTCCTGTTTTACATGTTATAGAACATAGATCAATTAACGTCACACGACATTACGTCCCCACACAATGCTGTCCGACGTTCTCTCCAGAATTTCACATATTAACATGCAGTTGGTTTTCGTTATGGTACCGTATACAGTTTTGGGTGTTTCATTTAGAATTTTTACGAAAGCTTCAAGTGCAGTTAATTATTTGTCATGCTATACGTGCTAATAGACGACTGCTTGAAGCCTTGGGCTGCGTCCGAAACCGCATACTTGCTTACTATATAGTAGCAAAAATACATGTATCTCGCTTATTATATAGCAGGTAAGTACGCAGATGTGCTCTCGCCGTCAAACGGTTGAGCACTGCCGTGTGTGATTGTGTCCTGACGCAAAATGCGATAAAAACTCCGACACGACGTTAATACTGTGATGAAGGTGTGTACATGTCTGTAATGCACCTCGATAATGTAACTAAAACAGGAATACTCCACACGTCTTAATTCGATTCATGTTTACTTCAAGAATGACTTTAATCGGATTAAGGTAATACATTTTTTTTTTTGGAAAATCGCTGTTTACGTGGTAGTTTCTTAATCACAGTATTGTATTAATCGGGTTAATATCAGATTATTGTTGTCCATGTAAATGTACTGATTGTCTTCAGTTGAAAGACGTTTGACAGTTCAGAGTGTTTCATTTATGATAGCAAACGTTTCAAATGATGATGAATTTAATGCATTTCTCCTTGCACTTCTGAAAAAAATCCAAATATCATTAAAAATTGGCATTTTTATTTCTAGATGTAAAATAAATAATCGCTGTTAAAATGATATGTTGTGATGGCACTGTGTCTTTAAACCACCTTCAGCACCTTTGTGAATTTTCTGAGCAGCTTTTGGATTCTGTCAGTTGTAATATTAGTCATGTGTTACGCACTCAATTGTACATACATACATACATACATACATACATACATAGATAGCCATCTCATTTAACTTTCTTAAGGGTGCTTTTATAAAGGAAGATCTCACAGGGATCTCAGCTAGCTCCGGCTGCTCAGCAGAGATATCCTTCCGATTTATATTTTTTATTATTGATTCTCATACACGTTTCAGAGTACAACAAAATATATCAATACAGAATCAATATTTTTTTACCCCAATAACAGCCCCTCCCACCCCACCCAGGAATGTTTACATATG